>PYWC01000070.1:1030377-1049060 GCA_003182015.1 Tuber magnatum | reverse complement strand
AATTAGGCATGCCTTCCTCTTCCGCCGGCTTATCTAGGAGTCGATGCCGTGCGCCCATACCTCGGTTAGCAATACGAGGTCGACGACGCACGAAATTAATTGCGACACCCTCACGCAATTAGGACTCCCACCCACACCCTTTGAGTCTCGCCAATTCGGTAGATTTGTTGCCCGTTCTGGAGAACTTCCTGACAGACGCACCCTCACCAAATACCCTCGGGGACTTTGGCTTAATGTCTATAAGTATCCCCCCGAGGAAGCGTACTGAAGAGTCTTCAGAACACAGTGACGAAACGGTTGAAGTGATACCCCTGCAGTTATCATTTCCGTATACGCTTCTCACCAAACATTCTTCCTCTTCACGTCTCTCTTCTTCATCAACACAGTTGACCCTTAGCACCTCGCTTCGCCTGGTGCCTAACCCTAACCGTAACCCCTAACCCTAACGCAGATCAGGTAGTGCGGCTGTGGCTCGGTCACGTGAGTGGCTGAGTGTGGCTGTGTGGCTTGTGATGTGTGGCTTGGTCACGGGAGTGGCTGAGGCTGTGGCTGGTTGTGGCTTGGTCACGTGAGTGGCTGGGCCATGGCTGGTTGTGGTGTTTTGTGGCTAAGGCATATGACTATGCACGTGAGTGGCTGGGCGGTGGCTGTGAAACACTTGGCGCACGTGCTGTTCCGTAATGGGCAGTCATACGCCCACTTACCCAATCTGTCGATTCAGTTCCGGATTGGGAAATTCTTTCATAATAGGAAAATTTCCTCTTTAGGTAAGTGCCCCTTTCGGAAATAGTGATAGCTCACATCCGGTATAGCAAGAGTGGTATGATAGGGGTCACACCCCTGCATATGCAGCTAAGCGAGCTTATAGTGTCACCCACACCTCGCTTAGCGCACATGCACGAACAGGGAAAAGATTTTCGCGCGCTTATGCCGTGATTACACTAGCCAATTAGGCATGCCTTCCTCTTCCGCCGGCTTATCTAGGAGTCGATGCCGTGCGCCCACACCTTGGTCAGCAATACGAGGTCGCCAACGCACGAAATTATTGCGAGCCCACCCTTTCGCATCAAGGCTCCCACCCACACTTTTTGTTTCGTCCGCTTCGGGGACGAAATGTTACCGCATCAGGAGAACGTCCCGTGCGGTAGTGCCCACACTACTGAATTCAGTGATTCTGGGGTTTTGTCTATATATCTCCACTGAACCTACGTGGTCTGAAGAGTCTCCATCACACGGTGACGAAATGGTCGAAGCAAACCATTTTTACAACAAATACTTTGCCCGTCAACGCCAAACCTCATCTTCTTTGAGACTTTTTTCGCTCCCCCTTCGACGTTAGTACATAGTACTAACCCAACCACCACCTTGCTTCGATTGGTGGCTAACCCTAACCCTCAGGGCCAACACATGAAACAGCCTATCCTGCAGCCATCCATAGCTGAAACTTTACAAATTCACTAATAAACTATAGCACTACAGACAAGGAGCCACCTGCGGTGATCGATGCATTCCAAGCTTTCAACCATTTACTTATAGGTTTAAAATTTGCTTTATCACAG
The DNA here is from genome assembly GCA_003182015.1 of Tuber magnatum. Taxonomy (NCBI): domain Eukaryota; kingdom Fungi; phylum Ascomycota; class Pezizomycetes; order Pezizales; family Tuberaceae; genus Tuber; species Tuber magnatum. Next base: position 1,047,501 of record PYWC01000070.1, on the reverse strand, counting down.
ACTGCCTACCCGTGGTAAACCTGACGACTGAAGGGACCCCAGGTCAAAGGAGGACCTACTGGATAAGTTAGCTGAACGGTTACGATGCGAAAGTATTGTGCAGTTCAAGACGAATAAACTGTTTAGCAGATGCACTCTGCTACCGATGTGAACACTGCAATGACCAAACTCTACTATTTGTTCTTGATGACACCCTTGAGGGTCATGATATCTCTGACCCTACCATCTACGAAAGCCCTTCTATAGCACTGGCCTCAATGGCTCAGAAATGCTTTCCTACCTCCCGAGCATACTCCATACGGTTCTGAGAATTGCACATTTGCCCCGAACCTCAGAAAGGGGAAGCGGAACTTCCCTCCTGGGGCTGTACCAGCTATAGCTCTAAATGTGACAACCCAATATCCCAGGCAATGCCAGCGCTATCTGATGAACTGGGACAACCACAAGTAACTCTCCTAAGTCCTCAGCCACAATGACACCTTGCTATCATTGTGATGGAAACCCATAGAGTGCCGCCTCAGTCGAGCCTATCGCAGCTACCAACTATGAAACAACAGTCAGGGGATCACCCAACATCTACAACAATGAATTGATTATCTCCCTTGTACCTCTGTGATTGATGCGTACTGGCTCACTATAATGTGTTCACACCGGGTCCTAGTCTCGCAGGACTACAAAGGCAGGAGATAGCTTCTTGGCCAGCCTGAATTGAGAGCTGCTTACTAAAGGAGGCTCCACGTAAGTGCAATAGAACATCAATGAAGTAACTGTTCAACCAAGTATGTTTAGAATACTGTCAGTCAAAGTCTTCGGTTTCCATTGTTAAAATAACCAGTCTTTATATACAACTTATGGCTTATCCCCAGTATTAGCGATATTTCAAAACATGGTGTGTATCCACTGATTTCACATAAAACAATACAAGTATCAATAGATATCGTAAAACCGAACATAAAATATTGTGCATATCAGCTGATAGCACACGAAATAATACAAGTATCAAACGATACTATGAAACCAAACATAAAACATTTTGTGTGTCAACTGATAGCACAAGAAACAATACAAGTATTAAATGATACCTTGAAATCAAACCTAAAACATAACCTAGTACCCATACCAGTTGCATGCACCCTCTATGATATCCTAGAAGAAGAAGAAGATACAGGCTAGACTATGACCAGAGCACAACAAGTTAAAAATGAGCAGACCATTATTGATATATCACGTGAGTTACAGAGCATTTGCAGACAACAGATAGTATCTAGATACTTACAGGAACAACTCTGCTCCAGAGTTATGAGGCATACTGGACAAGAAGACATAGAAGGAGCGTAAATAACAGACAGAATGCTATACATAAGTACCCACTATAGCAAACCCTGCATCTTTATTCTCCAAGCGCAGGTGTTTAATAGAAAAACCATGTGGGAATATGTCATGTATCAGATACACGGCAATGGACACCAAAGTACAGAACGAAACTTGCGATAGACAACCAAATAGATCTACTGAGCCGAGATGAGGAAGAATTTGGGTGTTTATATAAAGCAATGTGACACTTGCCAGACCAACTAGGCAGCAACCCACAGACCAGAAAGAAGGACCCAAACCCTTGCGCTAGCTTCCGGAGTATTTGAATCAATTGCTATCACTTTCGCGGGACCTTTCCACCAGTCAAATGGATTTGACCTTGTCCTGGTAGCAGTCCATCGATTACGCAGCTATGTGTGGCTTATACCTACCAACACCACAGTCATGGCAAAAGGAATAATAAGCGCCTGAAACGAGACCTCTTTACCGCTCACAGGTACCCCCTATCAATAATTAGTGATGCTAACCCTTCCTGCGAATCTGACTGGTGGAAGGAGACCTGCAAATCTCTTGGAACCAAGCACATCAACGCGGTGCCTGGCCATCATGAAACCAATGCACAGGTTGAACAAAAGACCCACCATCTCAAAGCCTGCCTGAGCAATATGGTCAAAAGACCATACATAACCTCAGAACCCCTCCCCACGACCCTCCCCGCATACCTGAATGCTGGCTTCGCCGAAACCCTCAATATGTCACCATACTAGATGATGTATAGATGGAACTACCCCCTACTACCGGTAACTCCTTTTAACAATTCAGCAGTCCTGGTCTCAGATCACTACCTGAACTGATAGCAGACTGATCGAAACTTAGCTTTCCAAGCAGTAAAGCAAGCAAGACACCAAAGTACAACCACAGCAGTACGATGCACAAGACCTCCCAAACCTATAGCGATGGCACAATTGATTCTAGTGCATGGAATACAGTTTGCCTCAACATCTTGGAGGAGCAACAAGCTACAACCTCACTGGTGAGGACCATAGAAAGTGTTAGAATTTGACAAATTTACCAAACACTTCACTGTCAAGATAGATAGTAAAATATGCCAGAAGGACATAGGAGTCTTCCACTCTACCTCAGTAAAATGCTACCACCCAGACGATAACCAAAGATTGCCTGGATGTGCCTATACACGTCCTACCCCAATCCTGATAAAGGGGAAGGAAGAATGGGAAGTTGAGGAAATCTTGTACTACAAGAAAGAATACACGGACAAGGAATTCCTAGTGAGATGGAAAGGATACCGACCAACTGAAGACAGCTGGGAACCTCTGGAAGGCCTTAAGAACAGCATAGAGCTAGTAAAGGAATGGTGGGAACATGAAACGGAAGGAACACTACTGAATGTACAGCAAACCACAATTAGAATCACGGGACCAACCATGAGATACTGGTCACTAGACATTCCCGACATCTCATGGTGAGGAGAAGAGGTCGATGAAGGACCAGCGAAGGAAAGCTTTTGGGCAGCTTACATTGATAGTGAATTCGTATCAACCAGTTAGGAGGACGAAGCAATAGAGGATGCAGCACACAACTAGGACTACTAGAACCTACCACCTCTCCATCCAAAACCATAACGAATGTCAAACTATTTGGAATTTAGTGTAGGGCAGTACTATCACCTTGAGGGACTGTTAGTGAACTGCAGTACCATCCTATTTTCTGAATATTCCTCTAAAATCTGCAGTTCTTACAGCAAAGAATGCAGGATGGTTCAAGTGGTTTTCGAGAGCAATGTCAGAGTGTAGGGCTACTATGACCTTCCTCGCTATGAAAGTGGTTTCTTCATTGAAGTTGCAGTTTGCGCTTCTTGTTTATTATCCAATTACATGTTAGGTGATGATTTCCTTGAGGGGGAAGGTTATAGTGAGGAGGATTTCTTTAAGAATTGTAATTTTCAGGATTATTAGTTTTGTTTTGGTTAAACAGTTGTTTTAGTTTGGGGAATATAATTGGTAGGAGTACTAGGTTATATTTTATATTTTGTTGTACAGTATCGTTTGATACTTGCTATGTTTCAAAGATATCACTTTATTCTTTGAATTTTTTATGTTTTGTTTTATAGTATTGTTTGATACTTATTAAGTTTCAAAGGTATGCCTTCATACTTTGACAGTTTTATGTTTTGTTTTACAGTATCATTTAATAGTTATTATTGTTGGCACTAGGTACCTGTAGCTACTCATGGGCGTTGGGGTTGAGCAGTGGGGTTTGGCGTATGCTAGGGAACGAGGCTTGGCACACATGTGTTTCTCTCTTAAGTAGCAGTGTCGTAGCTGGGAAACACACAAGTCATTCTTTCACCACCACGCGCACACTACAATTATGTTTCAAAGGTATCGCTTGACACTTTGAATGTTTTATGTTTTGTTTTACAGCATTGTTTAATACTTGTTATATTGCAAAAGGATCACTTAATACTTTGAATCATTTATATTCTCGCTCATACTAGAGATGAGTAAGAACTTGTATTTAAACACCACTGATTCTATAATGGAAACAGAAAACTGCGACTAACAGTATTCCTAATATACTTAGTTGCACGGTTACTTCTCGATCCCCTATCACACACTTTCAAAGCCTCCTTTAAACTACATAGCTCACACCTGTTGCCAAGCAAGCAGGCCACCTGTTACTATCATACTCGAAGCGTGATTATCACTCCAGGTGTGCACACATTACGCTTAGAGTAATCCCATTACACTAGACAAGATATGAACCAGAAGTCCCGACCCGGCCCTAGCATCACAAAATTGACTGCCAGAATTGCATATGCAGATTCTACCCCTACCACGGCCAGTAAAGAAAACGGGTGGTGAAGCCAGCTTCAAGAACAGAGCTGAAAGGGGGAAGGAAGCACAAAGTTTTATTTGTACAAAAAGATGTCTTGCACTAAATGAATGCAGGCCAGGATGAGACAATAATTGTATATAAGGAACTGATCAGAAGACAAAAGGAAGCAAGGTGGGCCTGGGAAGGTCAGGCCAAAAGGGACTTAAAAGATTAGCTGCTAGAGGAATACCAGAACACACAATACTACAAGGTGTAGACCTCGAAGTATATAGTAGATATTGAAGAGAGAAGGAGCAGGAGGCACTAGGGTGAAGCCAGATGTAACTTGTGCTGGAGGAATAAAGGAGCTAATATCACAAATAGTGATGGGATAGGAGATTGGTTATATCACAGAAGTCTCAGAACAGAATATTAGTAGGACTGAGTTAGGCTAACCGGTAAAACAGAGTGGTCAGGCTTGTCCTTAAGTCATATTACTTAGGATTTCACAAAATGACCTACAGATGGAGTCATGAGATCTTGTATAACTCACACTCACGAGTTGTTGGTATATTATCATTGGTTGATACACTTGCACGATGCATACATTAGCAAAAATATAGGCTAGCGCTACTCACGCTTACAGCATCTAGTGTACCACATGCATAGAATGCAAATCGCAACTCAGAATATAACATCATATCTTGCTCATGTCAGAGTGCAACTGTGTTGACACAGAATTCTTAGTGTGTCACCAGGCACACCACAGTTGACACAAAATTGGCAAGGTGCAACTAGCCACAACACTATATTGTTAGGGTGGAACCAGGTACAACACTGTATTGTCAGAATACAAACCGGACATGACATCCAACATCTGTCTTGTCCGGATGTAAACAGAATGCAGAGCAAATCCTCTGAAATGATCGGTTCCTCCACGGTACTGCAATACTCACTTTGAGACCGTGGTCAAAATTGAACTTCAGAAGTAGTAATAGATAGTATAATTTATTAAAATGCTAATATACATAGTAATAGCCTCATTAAACACAGTGTACTGATAGCGCAACCTCACCAGTTAAGACCACTTTCATAACTGGCTGTAGATCCACCACTATTGATCATGGGTACACGTTCTTTTGTCTATTGGAAAGCTGACATCAAGTAGACCTATGCTGTGGAGTGTTGAGGGCTACAGCCAAAGAACATCTAAGGAATCTGGTATCAAGGTCAGTATATAGTCAGAACCTCACCAGAACCTTACTAGGACAGATAACTTTCATAACAGGCTATAGCTCTACCAGTATTGATTACAGGTAGATGTTCTTTTATCTATTCGAAAGCTGGCATCAAGTGGATCTAGGCTGTAAAGCGTCGAGAGCTGCAGCCAAAGAACACATGTGAGATCTGGCATCAAAGTCAGTACATAGTCAGAACCTTATCAGGAAAGTCTACTTCTATAACAAGCTCTAACTCTACCAGTATTGATTACAGGTAGGCATTCCTTAGTCCATTGGAATGCCCACATCGAGTAGACCTATGCCACGAAGTACCGAGATTTGCAGCTGCAAGACGCCCAAGAAATATGGCATCAAAATCAGTACATGGTCAGAACCTCACCAAGTAAGACCACTTCTATAACAACCTGTAACTCCACCAATATTGATCACGAGTGGACATTCTTTATTCCATTGGGGGGCTTGTATTGACTAGATCTATGCTGCGAATTGTCAAAGGCTACAGCCAAAGTACGCTCAAGGAATCTGGTATCAGGATAAGTACATTGCAAGAAGACTAAATAGCCAGCCAGTATCGCAGCAAGGGAATATGCATACCTTACAGAATTTAATAAGAGAACAGAAATACCAGTTAGTATTAGTAGGATCTATATCTATTGTGTAGTTGTGTGGTAAATGCATGTTTAGGAGTGCATTGTGCAGTTGCTTTATGTCAGTGCCAGTGGAGTTATGATAAGATCACAACAAAGTACTAGTACTGCAACTACCACTGGCACCACCAGTGGGCCATAACTATCACTCAGATTCAGAGTAGAATGTAAGTCCCTTTTCACTGTCGCATTGATGAAGTGCCAAAAATGGAATCAGTCAAGCTTTGCAATTGAAATCAGAGGCATGTGGCTTGCCACGAAGGGCTGGGGCCTAGTGCGACTCATGGTCAGAATAGCATGAGAATAGATTTGGACATATCAGGTGTAGGTTGGGCTGAATTGAGATACAATATCGCATCGTGTTAGGACACAATAGAGTGTAGCAAGGCAGTACTGGATTGCTCTGATGCAAGCAGGTATTGCAACAGATGTCAGAATGCACAGCATGCAGGGGACACCGAATCGACATCTCGTATGTCAGGATGCAATGGCCACGCATTAGATGCATAGTGTTTTTTTACTGTTGTGCTTGCAAGTTGTATAATATTATAACTTTTGCACATGACTCAAATAGCAAGTCATATGTCTCACACTTGTAATGCAGTTAGTACACATAGCTATAGCGAGTACTACATATGTATGAGTCACAGGGTTAGGGTTAGTATGAAGAGTGAGTATAAAAGTGATCATCAGAACCCCGGAGATTGAGCTTGTCATGCTACCATCTTTGTATCTTCTTACCTAGTACTTTACTACTTTACTTTTCCTCTATATGACTACAGTATGCATGTACTCTCATGAATGAGTCATCTGATAGGAGCCTGGAGTGCTTAGCTATCTGACTTAGAGAAGAAAGTGTAGTCTTGAACATTCAAGACTAAGGTATTGTCACCCATATAAGAGAAGTGCTGATAGGTAAGAAATATTACATAGTTGCTAATTGTTCTGCAGTAATTTTGCTAGCTTGTATTCAGGCATGATGTTTATGTACTCTCAAAGTAGAAGCTGATACAGTACAGAATATATTATTACTATAATTCTATAGAATTTTTGATTTCTCATATAAAACATACTGTTTCTAGTTGCTAGAGCACTTCTGACTGAGCCAGAAGTACATATAGTGGCTGGTACTAGGAGGTTTGGATTTTGAGCTTGTGTGATTTTTCGGAGGGGTATTCTCTCTTGACATGCTCAACTATGAAGTGTGGAGCTATTAACAGGATATGATAGTTATATAGAAGTTCCTGTATTTAATGCAGTTGAAGGATCTGACATAACAGCTAAATTTGAATCGCCTGGTTAGTGATTTATCATAAGAACAGTGGTAGTCTTTACAGTATGAATTCATAGAGTATGTATTGATAAAGAAATCATGATATTAATATATTATGAACTAAAGAAATCAGTTATAAGAGTTTCGAGAAGTTGCTGGTTTAGAGTATATTTATCATTCCATAGAGAGTTCAGTATTACGTATTCCATTCAGATAGGTATATGTTTTAGGAGCATGGCACTATATCATACCAGTATTATACTTATAAATCCTATTACCTTGATGAGTCACTTTCAGTCAATGCTAATGACAGGATATGTATGATATACAGCTCCATTGATGAGTCCCCTTACCATTCCCAGTTCCTTTTTTCTTGCTTTTTTTTGTTAAATCCGTAGTTTATCCATACCTACACTACAGCAAAATCCATGGCAAGCACCATAGGATATGGTCTAAAAACTTTACTTAACAAAAGAAACATCTAACTCCAAACCCAACAAATAAATGATATAAAAATCACCCCAATCCTCTGATAAATGGAACAAATTCATAACTTTCACGAGCCCAAATCAGCCACTCACATAAAAGGAAAAACTCCCTACTTAATCACAAAATTTATCCTATTCTATAACACATATTAGGCAAAATTCCCTATCAATTTCATACTCCTCTTTCTACTCTTCCACAATACTCAGTCAGGCACCAAGTTGAAGGTCTCCATGTCTTTGCCCCTCTATGCCTCCACCAATGCTAGATACTGGACAGTATGTTAAATGTCTCTAAGCTCTCCTGACAATACCCACATATCAGGTCCCAGTCCTGGTTCAACCAGTCTACCTGGGCATTCAGGTAGACCCTATTGGTGCGCATCTGATGTATCTGGCCAGCCTGAAACTTTGGGAGAACCATGAAATTCCAGCACGATCTGTATGGTGACCTGTAGTCATAATAGGGGGGGTACTCCCTTGCCACCTACTTCTCATGCATCTTCTCCCTTACCTGCTCCCTTACCTTGAAATGGCATTCAGCCTCTTCAGGAGTGACCTGGGCAAGCTTGGATGGTTTCATCGGAACAGTCCCAGCTGGTATAACCTCGCGGGCTATGGCCGCAACCTCGTCGATCGGCAAACGTACTTGAAAGGTAGTCCATGCCCTTCCAAGTGCGGTAAAGGTACTTGTACCGATAGTACCGCCAGCCCTTGGAAACGCCGCGCCAACCCTCCCTCCCCCACTCGTGCGGTGCTATCCGGCCATACAAAATTGTGGTATAGGAGGTTTACAATACCGGTACCCTATCCCTAGAAGCATATCCGAAAAGCGTCATCTGAAAGGCTCCGGCTGTCCCCTTGTCGTCAATAAGTTTACAGTTCTTGAGGTATCATACAAGGCAGGGTATGGGAGCTTCACGAAAGCGGCTGTATGCATAATAAAAACATCCTGATCCCTGCATGGATTTCTACTCGTATCTCTGTGCCTTCATGTACTCGTACCCTACCCCCCTTCCAGAATCTCTAGAAACATAGGCTGCGCTCCTGCGAAGTATTAGTGTTTCCCCAGCACTGTGCAATATCAGCCCTCAGGACGCGTTGGATCTCATTAACCGGTAGTCGCAAGTCCGTTAACTCATCAGACCAGACCGGGCCTATCCTGAGTTGTTGGGCCGATCTCCGCCGATAATCCGATATCGAGCTCCACGAGATTTCCATCGGAACGTGCATGGTTGGGAACATCCCCTGCGAGGCCGACCCGCAGACGCCCAGGTGCTCGAGCGGTTCGAGTACGAGCACGGGCTGGAACGGGGGAGGGGGTGGTCAGGTTGATAGTGGTAACTGGTAATGGCTTAGGATGTGGTTGCGAAGTGATTCCTGGGGGCTGATGGACACGGTATGCGGGGGGGCGGCATGCGAGGTAGTTTTTGGAGGGTCCCTTTCGACTGTGTTACCGGCAGCCTCGTTTGTGCGAGGCGTCTCTTTCGCTTCTGGGGCGAGCTGGATGGTGGGTTGTTTGGGATGTCTGAACGGATGTGGGACCTACGTGAGAGCTGGAGTGCGGTACAAATACCCGTATCTATGCTACCCGTAGTGGAGGAGGAGGAGGAGGATTGTGGGTTGGATGCTTTATTGAAATGGGTCGCATGTGGCTGTTCTGCGGTTAAGCATACTTGTGCGATAAGATTGACATTTCCAAACACGGGTATAGAAAAGAAAAAACTTTCACACAGAAGATAGAAGCGGAAACGGGGAAGACGAGAGCACATTGCTCGACAACAGATATCGAGGGATTGAGAGGCAGTTCATCAGACCTGACCCGGACCCCCGGCACTGTAGAGCATTAGCAAAGAGCAAGATCACAAGTATTGTACTTGTACTCGAGCACACGCACCGGCATTGTAGTGCTCTACAAAGAACGCCGCCTATGCTAAAAGTGGTCGAGCGTGGTGTGCTTCCATGTCTCTGACGACGGGATTTCTCCACTCACAGGTGCAGGACGCGACTTATCCACGCAAGTAATAAAATATTACCGTGTGGAAGCCCTGAATTACAAAGCGTTTACCGGTACCGGTACTTGTACTCGAGCATATCATAGACAGTGCCCGTGCATAATATTCGAACTGGTTGGTCGTGCAAAGTGCATAGGTGTGGAATGTCACGACCTGCCATCCTATCTGTCGTGGAAAGTGTGTTGACCGAGAGGCGCCGAAAATGTGGCACGCCAAGCCATCCACAGAGCAGGACATTTGGGCGGGCGAGGGAATTCCCCGGGAAACACCCTCTCAACACCGGTGCTTTGGCGTGTCGGCCTACGAGAGGTCAGTCAGCTTTCACTGGCCAGGATAACATATGGCGGGTGCGATACTGCATCCGTACCCCCTTCCCCTCACTTCCCCACCAACCTCCCGCACATCCCGAATACCGTACTGTACTTACTGTACCTGTAGACCATCGCATAAAGATACAAGCATGCACCGGGACCGCTCTTTAGGAAGCCAGATGATCTTAAAGTCCTGTCTCCAAAAACCCTTAGACACAAGCGCCATGCCCACCGTGTCTAGTTCCCGAGCAAAACACTGGTGCAAGCACGGCACTCGTAATTACCCCTCATTCATGCCCCGGTATTGCAAGTCTGACCACTGAGCTTGCAGCACCTGAGTGGATGGAGTATGAGCGCCGGTAAGCTTCTCCGAGCCCCGCATCAATCGGATACCGCAGGAGCACAAGTAAAGGCACTTTTCGCCTTTCATTCCCTGTTGGAGGGTTCGGTATTACGAGTAGAACTCTTTTTTAATTTATTTTCTGCTCCATGTGGGTCTCGCCAGGACACCACACTTTGCGATGGATTTGTGATGTGGAGAGAATATGCAGGCCTGCACGTCTGGGCTTCCCGTCCAATGACTACTCGAGTACCCGTTCCGGAAGTGTAGGAATTAACTTTAGTACCCCAGCTACTAACTGTGGGCTGCGATCCCCCACTACTACTAGTACATCGGGCAAAGAGGAAAACAACCGCGGAACGAACCTTAAAAGTATTGGGCTTTTGGAAGAAAGGTTTCCAACAACTATTCGCCAAAATGCGTTCGCAATAACTACCCCCCAAAGAAGCGCCTCCAGAGCATCAAAACGGCGATGACGATCTCCAAGAGGATGCCATTGCTGCCCAACACCAGGACATCTTGGACATGGTCGATAGTGTACCTTTTGCTAACCTAGACCGAGATTCCGCTCAGGAGAGTCTCCAATCTGAATGGGGCGAATACCTTAATAAGGTCGATAGGGATCAAAACACGCTTTTACATACCATGATGACATTCGCGCCAAGTGGTACCAAACCACGGCGAGTGGCAAAGGAGAAAAGCCGGACAATACTGATACGCTATCTTATCAGAAAACATGGATATACGTTGTCGCAGGCGAACAGGAACGGAGAAACGGCTATCGAAATAGGAATTCAAAGAGTTGAGTTTCACGCGGAAAACATAGGGGAAATGATTGGGTCCACAGAGGCAGAATGCGTCTTGAGAGTACTACAGCGGGGAAACTTCCTGCACAAGTTGATTAAGGGAGTCCCTAGGGCGGTCCCTTCGGTACTCGACAAATACGAATCCGCTCTAGGTGGAACTTGCGTCATGGCCAATAATCCGTTCGTATCCCTTGATTCCGAAGGAAACACACCGCTTCACATCGCCGCCAAGTACAGGGCATCAAAAAAGGCAGACTTGAAGGAGCAGGCAAATCTCGTAGAACGCCTCATTCACCTGTGCAAGGACGCATTGAGCCATCACAACAATAATGAATTATGTAACCGGTATGGGTACTAGGTTGTTTTATGTTTTATGTATTGTTTCGTGTGCTATCGGTTGATACACACATTGTTTTATGTTTTGTTTCACAAGCATCTCTTGATACTTGTATTGTTTCGTGTGCTATCGGTTGATACACACTTTGTTTTATGTTTTGTTTCACAAGCATCGTTTGATACTTGTATTGTTTCGTGTACTATCTGTTGATACACACATTGGTTGGAATATCGCTCATACTGGAGAGAAGCGATATGCTGTACTTAAAGACTGCTGATTCCCGCAGTGGAAAGGGCAAACCTCGACAGACAGTATTCTTAATATACTTGGTTGAATGGTTACTTCTGTGATCTCCTATTACACCCCATTCAAAGCCTCCTTTAGTTTGCAGCGCTCGCTTCTTGTTGATCAAAAAGCCATCTGCTCCTATCGTACCGCTACGTGACTAGGGCCTATCCCGAACATGTTACATTTTTTTAATCTCAGCAAGTGGTTAGGAACCTGCCTGGACCTGGTCTGATCAACCTACGAAGTGTTTAACAATGAAGCTAGCAGTGGGGAGTGGCAGAACCAAGGCAGGTTCGTCTCCGCCAAGACGACACAATTGAGTCACTGGAGACTCGAAGTGGGAAGCAGGTCCCACAACAAGGCCTTACCAAGAAAAGGCAACCAAAGAAACCCAAAGGGCCAAAGAGCAACTTCTCAATTGACAAAGCAGAAAGACAACTAATGCGAGACTTGGCCAAGCAGACCTTTAGCGAATAAACTGATAAATTAGTAAAGGCAGCAACCAGCCTTCCTGGGCTATTTCCCCACAGCCCCAGTAAAGGAAAGGCACCGGCTCAAGCACTGAAGAAAGACGGCATACCTGTCGGGACACCTAAGAAGAAAGACGACGACGAGGTAGCATCAGATCACACAGTAGTAAAGCAGCCACCAGACGAATTCTCACACGGATCTCCAGAAAGCTTGTCAGACAATAGCGGCTCTCTAGAAAGCTCGTCAGACGACAGCTCCACTAATGAAGAGTCCGAACACAATATGTCCGAAGGTGAATCCGCCTGGCCGGGTGAACAGAACCTAAAATCAAACTTCCTCTGCTACCCTCATTCTCAGGCGAAAAAGACGATTTAAAACCTGAAGCATTTGACCACTGGGTAACAACCACTTCTCAATACCTGGCCCTGCACGGAGTGGGTAAAACCAAAGAAGGAAGTGGAGCATACTTTGGAAGCTTTTGTACTGGAAAAGCAGAGGAAACATACCACTAAGCCGTAAACCACTATGAGAGTGGGGACAAGATCGGAAGAATGACACTGATAAAATACCTGAGAGACAGATTCCAATCCTCGCGCAATATGGAAGAACTATACGAAAGGTTCAAGAATACCCAGCAAGTACGAAATGGCCAAACAGAAAGAATAACCTTGGTCACAACAGATCTCTTAATGTATCATAAACAATTGCCTACCAGGACAGTATCTCAGTACACGTTGCGACAAAGGCTGTATGAAGCAATGCACCCCAGACTGCGCCAGGAAGTAGAACCCATGGAAGAAGGAGACTTCTTTAACAAGATAGTCAAGCGGGCCAAATGAAGCGACGCTATCCTGTATGAAACAGGGGTTTACCGAACCCACATACCACAACTGACAAATAGCAAAGGATCATTACCGTGTGACAGTGCAAAAAAGGATAAACTATACTGCAAACATTCAAAAAACAAGAAAGAGAAGAAGCAGAAACGACGCGATGAAGGCACATGTTTCGAATGCGGGAAAAAGGGGCACTATGCAAAGAACTACTATGACAAAAAGTGAAAAGGAAAATCAACTAAGCGGGAAACAAGTACGAACCACTTGGAAGCAACCGAATATGACGAAGTGGAAATTAATCCTATGGAAATGGAAAGCCTCCGAACGCAACCAATGCAGGCAATCAGGCCCCATGATGCTCTTGAAGGAACAATTCACATAGAAGGCCACCCAGCAAGGGTACTATTCGACATGAGAACAATTAGCTGCAACATAGTTAGCACCACCTTTATCTCTACCCATGGCATCCCTACGAAGCCTCTATCCCAACCGACAACAGTCAATATGGTCATGAAAGGCTCCCGCTCCTCACGCCCACAAGACATGTAGTCTAAGGTGAGAATCGGAAAGAACAAATGGACAAACCAAGAGATGTTGGTAGGAAATCGCGTGAAATATGGCGCCCTCATAGAAATGCCATTCCTAACAAGACATAATGCTCTCATCAGGTGTGGGGATATAGTAGTGGAATTTCCAGATGACAAACTGTGTATGCTATGCAAACCAACAAGCGGGGAATTCCGAGCTGCTGTGTCAGACAGTACCACAACAAGATTGTTGGAAGAATACAAGGATGTATTCCAGGACAAGGTCCCTGAAACGCTACCCCAGTGCATAAGATTAGCCACCACATTCGGCTAAAAGATCCAACCAACCTACGAAACCAACCAAGATACTCGATCCCAGAAGCCTACAAGGAGAAACTCATGAACTGGATAAACGACAATTTACGTGCTGCAGTTATCGTACAACAGGAAGTGCCCGGAGTAGCACCTATGTTTGTACAACCCAAGTCAGATGGAAGGGTCTGCCGCCTGGTAGACCTGAAAATCTGAAATAACAACACGATTATGGATAGTCCATCGATTCCAAACCAACAGGAGATCCTTAACCGAATAGGACAAGCTAAATTCAGAAGTAAGATTGATCTAAGTGATGCATACTTCCAAACACGAGCGGACAAAAACAGCATTAAGCTCAATCCATTTAAAACCCCCTTGGGAGGATTTGTCAACCAAGTAATGCTACAAGGAGACATGAATGCACCTGCAACCTTTATGCGGATAATGGAAGACCTCCTAAGTGAATTGCTACATCATTTTGTATGCGTATACATTGATGATATTCTCATATTCTCAGAGACGTCAGAAGAACACGAGAAACACATATGCCAGGTATGTGAGCAGCTCAGAAAGGCAAAATTCTATGCAAGCAAAAAGAAATCAGTACTATTCGCAGATAAGCTGGAAGTACTAGGGCACATAGTGGATAACGAGGGGATCCATGTCTCTCCCCAGAAAATATCAAGCATTGCAGGCTGGGAAACACCTCGTAACAAGAAGGAATTGCAACGCTTTCTAGAAATGGTGAACTATGTGGCTCAGTTCCTCCCACACCATGCTACCTTGACAGCAATGCTAACAGATCTGACGGGAAATATGGAATTCGTATGGATGACCACCTATCAGACCGTATTCGAGATGGTAAAAAAACAAATCATAGATGACAAAGTCATACGACCAATAGAGATACGAAGCAAGGAACCAATTTGGCTAATTACGGATGCCTCAGATTTAGGAATTGGAGCATGGGTAGGACAGGGACCCACATACAAGACGGCTCGACCAGCCGCGTTACATAGCAGGAAGTTTACCAATGCAAAAATGAATTATGGAACTACCGATAAAGAGGCCTTAGCGATAGTGGAAGCGCTTAATCCGTTCCACAATGTACTAATGGGCAATACCTTTACAATTGTTACAGACCACCAACCCTTAACACACCTACGAACGGGAAAGAACCCGAGCAGAAAGCAAGTTGGATGGCTGAGTGCCTTGACAAAATCTGATGCGAAGATAGTCTACTCACCAGGAAGTCCAAACTATTTAGCCGATGCCCTTTCCCAGATATATGAGGGAGGATCAGACTTGAATCCACTCTATGTCCATGATCATACAAAGGAAGCAAATGACATCTTGGATATCACAGTCTACTAGCAAGAATCAAACACGATGGAACCTGAAGGGGATATCTCCCCTACCTCCCCTCCTTACTCATACACTTAGTATCCTAATGAGGCTCCCATACCCTCTGACAGCCCTTGCTCAATGACTGTAGGAAATGATTGGAGCGACCAGTGTACCCTGCAAAAAATGCCACCCCAAGAACTCCGACATAGCACGCTACACTACTCGCACTGTTATGTGGATCATTGCCCATACCATCAGACTGAGATCAATATCACAAACAACCATCCTAAACGAAAGAGGAAGTTACCCCCTCACCGCCTTAGTGAAGGACCAAGCCCCCCAAGTAAAGACATCCACCCGAGCCCTCCGGAGTCCCCCGAAGTCAATGACTGGGAATGGCAACAAACGATGGGCGGGAGACCAGATACTGCTGGGGAAGCGCTGTCCACCCTTGCCCAGCCAACGCCCAGGTCTTATGCAATTCTGGCACTGCTAAACCCGGAAGCCTCAGCTTTCCATATGCCTCAACCAAATAGTCTGCCACCAGTTGAACAAGGGGAACCAATAGAGGACATTACCCGTGAGACAATAGCGGGATTCCAGATACCAGGACCCGATAGCCCACCACCGATTAGACGAGCAGAATGACTAGAAAGTCTGGCAAATGAAATGATAGTTTCAGTTGTACCCCCAACAATAGGTAAATATCGACGAGGACTTTACAATGTCTTGGAAAACAGTGAGGAGTAAGACCTACCTGAGACAACAAGAGGAAGCGAGATAGAAGTCGAATGCGACACCTTACAAACAGTTAATGAGATGATCGGAATGTTTGGACCACATATGGTTGCGGCATACCGGAAAGAACCAATTTGGAAAAAAGTCAATGAGAATATGGACTCCTCAGGAGATTTGTCCACCTACAAAGTTGCAAACAGAATGCTGTACGCAAGAACCAGATACAGGGAAGACTGCCTGTGTATCCCAAAAGGCCCTGCATTCGGAAATGCGACATTAAGCACGTATGTCATTACCAAAATCCACAACAAAGGCCACCACAGTGTTGAACGAAACTTGCAGTGCGCTACCGAATACCTATTTTGGCCTGAAATGTGAAAGTACTTCAGAGCGTATGTGGCCCAATGCTGCACATGTCAGATAAATAAGGAGCCTACAAAATTACCACAAGAAAAGGCTCAGACAATTACCCTGCCATTAGAAATCTTCGAATCACTAGCCATTGATTTTGTGGGACCCTTCCACAATTTATGGGGATACAACACATTCCTAGTTGGGATGGATAGGTTTTCGGGATTCATTTGGCTCATACCTACAACTAGACAAGTAATAGCAATAGTAACCAGGGAACTTCTATGCACCAGAATTGTAACGTGTTCGGGCCAGACCCTAGTCACGTAGCGGTACGATAGGAGCAGATGGCTTCGTGATCAACAAGAAGCGAGTGCTGCGTACTAAAGGAGGCTTTAGTCAGGGGGTAATAGGAGAGCAAAGAAGTAACCGTTGAACCAAGTATATTTAAGAATACTGTCTGTCGAAGTCTGCTGTTTCCATGGTGGGAATCAGCGGTCTTTGAATACAACATATCGCTTATCTCCAGTATGAGCGATATTGCAAAACATTGTGTGTATCAACCGATAGCACACGAAACGATACAAGTATCAAATGATACTGTAAAACCAAACATAAAACAATGTGTGTATCAACCGATAGCA
>PYWC01000070.1:982016-1022898 GCA_003182015.1 Tuber magnatum | reverse complement strand
CAAAGAATTTTGCCTTCCTGAGTCGATCACATACTTGGCGTATGTGCTTCTCGTGTTCTTCTGATGTGTCTGAAAATATGAGGGTATCATCAATGTATACCTATACAAAGTGATGTAAATATTCACTTAGGAGGTCCTCCATTATTCGTATAAATGTTGCTGGTGAATTCATGTCTCCTTGGAGTATTACTTTGCTCACAAATCCTCTGAACGGGGTTTTGAATGAGTTGAACTTAACACTATCCTCCTCCATGTGTGTTTGGAAGTATGCATGGCTTAGGTTGACCTTACTCCTCAATTTTGCTTGTCCTATTCGGTTAAGGATCTGCTGTTGCTTTGGAATTGAAGGGCTATCCATGACCTTGTTATCATTTCTCACTTTCAGATCCACCAGGGGGCGGATCCTTCCATCTGATTTGGGTTGTGCAAACATAGGTGCCACTCCGGGAACTTCCTGTCGTACAATTACTCCACTTCGTAATTTCTCGTTTATCCAGTTCACGAGTTTTTCTTTGTAGGTTTCTGGGATTGAGTGTGTTGGTTGGTTTCGTAGGTCGGTTGGGTTCTTTAGCCGAATGTGGTGGTTAATCTTACGCATCGGGGGTAGCGTTTCAGGGACCTTGTCCTGGAATACATCCTTGTATTCTTCCAACAATCTTGTTGAGGTGGCGTCTGACACAGCGGCTCAGATTTCCCCACTTGTTGGTTTGCATAGTACATGTAGCTTGTCATCGGGAAATTCCACCGCTGTGTTCCCACACCTGATAAGAGCATTGTGTCTTTTCAGGAATGGCATTCTAATTAGGGCGTCTCACTTTGCCAAGTTTCCTACCAACATCTCCTGATTGGTCCATTTCTTTTTTTCTATTCCTACGGTCAGTCCACATTTTTTGTGGCTTGAAGAGCGGGATCCTTTCATAGCCATATTGACTGTTGTAGATTGGGGTAGGGGTTTCGTAGGGATGCCATGGGTAGTTATAAAGGTGGCGCTAACTATGTCGCTGCCGATTGTTCCCGTGTCAAACGGTACCTTTACTGAGTGGCCTTCTATATAAATCGTTCCTTCGAGAGCGTCACGCGGTCTTATTGCCAGTGTCGGCTGTGTTCGCAGACTTTCCATTTCCACTGAGTTAATTTCCACTTCGTCATATTCAGTTGCTTCCATGTGGTTTGTGCTTGTCTCTCACTTAGCGGCCTTTCCCTTTCCTTTCTTGGCATAGCAATCCTTTGCGTAGTGCCCCTTTTTCCCGCATTCGAAACATGTGCCTTCCTCGCGTTGTTTCCGTTTCTTGTCCTTTGAATCCTTGCCGTATGGTTTCTTCTTCCTCGTACTGTCCCGCGATGATGATCCTTTGGCATTCCTTTACTATGGTACATGGGTTCGGTAAACTCCTGTTTCATACAGGATAGCATCCTTCCGTTCGGCTCGCTTGACTATCTTGTCAAAGGTATCACCATCCTCCTCCATGGGTTCTACCTCTTGGCGTAGTCTGGGATGCATTGCTTCATATAATCTTTGTTTCAGCGTATACTGAGATACTGTTCCGGTAGGCAATTGTCTATGATACATCAAGAGATCTGTCACAACCTGAGTTATTCTTTCTGTTTTGCCATTTCGTACTTACTGGATATCCTTGAACCTTTTGTATAGTTCTTCCGTGTTACGCGAGGATTGGAATCTATCTCTCAAGTACTTTATTAGGGTCGTTCTGCAGATCCTTTCCCCACTCTCATAGTGGTTCATTGCTTGGTGGTATACTTCCTCTGCCTTCCCGGTACAGAAGCTTCCGAAGTATGCTCCGCTTCCTTCCTTGGTTTTTTCCACTCCATGTAGGGTAAGGTATTGCGAAGTTGTTATGACCCACCGGTCAAATACTTCAGGTTTTAGGTCGTCCTTTTCGCCCGAGAACGACGGTGGCAGTGGAAGTTTGATTTTAGGTCCTGCTCGCCCGGCGGATTCACCTTCAGACATATCGTGTTCGGATTCTTCGTTACTCGAGTTGTTGTTTGAGGAGCTTTCTGGATCTTCGCTAGGGTTATCGTCTGGTGGCTGCTTCACTACCAAGTGATCTGATCCTTCTTCTTCGCTTTCTTCCTTCTTGGGTGTCCCGATAGGTATGCTGTCTTTCTTTGGTGGTTGCGCCGGTCCCTTTCCTTTACTGGGGCTGGTGGGAAATTGCCCAGGAAGGGTGGTTGCTGCCTTTACTAATTCATCAGTCGACTCGCTAAAGGTCTGCTTGGCCAAGTCTCACGCTAGTTGTCGTTCTGCTTCGTCGATCGAAAATTCGCTCTTTGGCCCTATCCGTTTCTTAGGTTGCCTTTTCTTGGTAAGGCCTTCTCGTGGGACCTGCTTCCCACTTCGAGTCTCCAATGACTCAATCGTGTCGTTTGGCGGAGCCGAACTTCTCGTGGTTCTGCCACTCCCCGATGCTAGCTTCGCTTATCGGACTTTTCGTAGGTTGATCAGACCAGGTCACTGCAGGTTTCTTAACCACTTGCTGAGGTTAAAAAAATGTAACGTGTTCGGGCTAGGCCCTAGTCACGTAGCGGTACGATAGGAGCAGATGGCTTCGTGATCAACACAAAGCGAGCGCTGCTTGCTAAAGGAGGCTTCGAACGGGGTGTAATAGGAGATCAAAGAAGTAACCGTTCAACCAAGTATATTTAAGAATACTGTCTGTCGAAGTCTGCTGTTTCCATG
The DNA here is from genome assembly GCA_003182015.1 of Tuber magnatum. Lineage (NCBI taxonomy): Eukaryota > Fungi > Ascomycota > Pezizomycetes > Pezizales > Tuberaceae > Tuber > Tuber magnatum. The sequence goes on along the minus strand of PYWC01000070.1, from coordinate 1,020,197 downwards.
GCGGGAATCAGCGGTCTTTAAATACATCATATCGCTTATCTCCAGTATGAGTGATATTGCAAAACATTGTGTGTATCAACCGATAGCACACGAAACGATACAAGTATCAAATGATACTGTAAAACCAAATATAAAACAATGTGTGTATCAACCAATAGCACACGAAACAATACAAGTATCAACCGATACTATGAAACCAAACATAAAACAATGGTAACCCGTACCGGTTACAAAAATATTTATACCCCATAGCTACCCAACATCTCTAGTAAGCGATACTGACCCACGATTCGTGTCACATGTGTGGAGACAGCAGTGTCGCTTGCTAGGCATTGGGCATATCAACCTGGCACCAGATCATCATGAAATAAATAGACAAGTCGAAAGAAAAATTCGAGAATTAAAGACAGCTCTTCAAAACCTAGTCAATGCAAGACAAAACAATTGGTTTGATGCCATACCGGAAACAGCAGCATACTTAAATGCAGGATGGTCAGAAACCCTCGATATGTCACTATATAAAGCTGTTTTTGGACAAAACTACCCACTACTCCCTCTAGCGAATTTTAAGAATTCAGTAGTACCGGCCACCGACGAATTGCTGAACAGAGACTAAGCAATGCAGAATACAGCATTTAATGCTATCAAATTAGCGCATTTTAGGAGCACAAGGACGGCAGCGACACAGTGCAGACACCATACACCGATAGGGAAAGGTAAGCAGTTATCGGTTTATGGAAGCCTTTTCACAACGGAATTAGAACGAAGCAAGAAACTGCAACCGCACTGGTGAGGACCATTCAAGATAATTGAATATGATGACCACACGCAAAATTACGCAGTAGAAATAGACGGCAGAATGTACAGAAACCAGCAAGGGACATTCCATGCATCTACTGTGAAACAATACCTCCCTAATGACAATACCACCTTCCCTGGAAGAAGCCACGCAAAGCCGCCTCCAATCATGGTAAATGAAAAACCAGAATGGGAAGTGGAGGTTATACGCGACCACAGCAAGCGCTATGACGGTGACCACAGGAAGCGCTATGCCTGCGACCAGTTTCTGGTCAAATAGACAGGATATCCGGCAACTGAAAACAGCTGGGAACCCCTCGAAGGATTAGAAAACGCGATAGAACTAGTAAACCAATGGTGGGAGGACAATAAACCAAAAGACCAGCTACCTCCTACAATAAACCATGTAACCGTGGCATGGAGCCCAACCCTGCGGGAATTACAACACCTCCACTCAGATATGGATGAAAAGATACAAGATGGATTTTGGTCGGCTCATTTTGAGAGCGATTTTGAAAGCAGCAAAGATGAAAATCGGGTTATGGAAGATGAAGCAGACTACCTAGCTCGGCTGGCCGAGGCTGAATACTGGGAATAACAAGAAAAAGAAACACACCATCCAACAGCCTTACGATGTCAAACTATGAGCAAGTACCGCGGAGACTGTGCCATCAGCTAATAGGACTGCTGGTAAACCGTGATATTATCCCTAGACGATACCTTACAAACCGATTATTGATACATATTTGCAACAAATACCTAGATATAACAACCGAGTGAACGGGAAGATGGTGGGGCGAATCAGTAGCTGACATATTGCCCTTTGGAAGCGGAGGTTACCTGGGCACAGAAAAATGTAAGATGTGCATAGAGATGGAAGAAACCAAGATTAAGCACCACCCACCTTCGCCTGAACACCTAAGCGAGGCCAACACTGAGACATAAATACCACCCACCATCCCTCAAACTCCTGCAAAGAGGAAAAAACTAGACTACAGAACCTCCAAGACCGCAGAAAATCTTTACCCTCTTACAAACCTTTACCCTCCTACAAACCTTGCCCTAACCGAGAGATGTCAACCTACCAAGAAATAAGCATCAAGGGGCGACACATTATTGTGGACGAACTACTGCGTAGTAGAACCATTTCACTAGAGGCATACGGGAAAATATTTTATGTCGACTACTGCGACGATTGCGGACGGATCGATATCGAAACGAAGGACTGGCAAGACCGGACAGTCCAAAACTACATCGACCTACCGCACTACAAAGAATCAGGTTGCTTTGTGCATGAAGTGCCCTGCCAGGAGTGCTTGGAGACATGGCTGGAAGGGGTGGAACGGATGTTGCAGAACGACATGAGATTGTTGCAGGATAGCAATGACGATGAGGATGGGTCCTATGGGGACTTTCAGGGGAATAGCGGGTTTACCGACTATTAGGATTTCATTAGGTTGTTTTGTTTGATGAAATTGTTATTTTATTTTGGAAGTGTGATCGGTACAGGTACTCGGTTGTTTTATGTTTTATGTATTGTTTCATGTGCTATCGGTTGATACGCGTATTGTTTTATGTTTGATTTCACAGTATGGCTTGATACTCATATTGTTTCGTGTGCTATTGGTTGATACATATATTGTTTTATATTTTAGTTCACAAGCATCGCTTGATACTTGTATTGTTTCGTGTGCTATCGGTTGATACACACATTGTTTTATATTTTGTTTCACAAGCATCGTTTGATACTTGTATTGTTTCGTGTGCTATCTGTTGATACACACATTGGTTAGAATATCGCTCATACTGGAGATACGCAATATGCTGTACGTAAAGACTGCTGATTCCCGCAGTGGAAAGAGCAGACTTCGACAGATAGTATTCTTAATATACTTGGTTGAACGGTTACTTCTTTGATCTCCTATTACACCCCGTTCGAAGCCTCCTTTAGTTTGCAGCGCTCGCTTCTTGTTGATCAAGAAACCATCTGCTCGTATCGTACCACTACGTGACTAGGGCCTAGCCCAAACACGTTACCAATTATCTTCCTACCTATTCTGCCAGACACCGCTTCTCTCCGCGAACACCAAACCGGAAAAGACCATTGCCCAACCACCAGCAAATCCCGATAAGGAGGTGAATACAGAAGAGCAAAAGGAGATTTGTTGGAATTTAAAATATTAGTGCATGCACTATTTTTGTAATCACCCAGATGTGATAACTAACTCCCTCTTTACCAGTAGATCGCATTAGTAGGACCCGACTGCTGCTCTTTAAGCATGAATATATACTGAAGCTCAAAATACAGAACGGGATATTGAGCTGGATCTTTGCGAAATCGATAGAAGCAAGATTAAGGAAGGAATCCTTGAACATCTACAGATACTAACCTTCCTGAGATATGAAGAGATCATGCGATACGTCAAGCTACCAAAGCTGTCGCCAGAGCCTCAAATTGAGATGCCCACAGGATCAGGAGGGCGAAAGTCTACTAAAATCACTGGAAACACCGAGACCCGACAGCTGTTCAACTAGTTAAAAGGTCAGAAAGTGAAAACCATTCTTAAGATTGTGGTGGACGACCTCAGTGGTGTTCCCCTTAGCGACGAGGTTATTGGAGATTGTCTGAAACCCTTTGGGGTTGAGATATGGGATTGGCGTAAGTGGGATCTCTGTAGCTATACCATCCTTGAAGCCACACCAAACATTCAGGAGTTGCGCTTGTACTCCAGTGAAAACCGGGCGGTACTGCAAAGTTGGTGCAGCACTTCCGGTCTAAGAATCTTGCCAAAGTTCTCGTAGCTTTTCCCAATATTACGGTATAGCCTGTATACCATTATTAACTTCGGTTCTTGATATAGTTAAAAAAAGCTACGGGTTTCCATCTCTCAGGTACAATAACAGTATCTCCGCAGTGTTCCTGTTTGCGCCCACTAACTAATAATAAGGGATACGAGACACTGGAGCGGATCAACAAATACAAGCTTGAGTTCGAGAGGGAGTTGAGGATTCAACTTCCGAGTATCAATCTAGCCGTTGAAATATCGCCAAATAAGGAGCGCCGAGCAGGTCAGCCAAAGCCACTAGCAGCTCCTGCATTCCCTGGCCCAGATGAAAAGTAACTTCCAAGTTTCTTTCCTACTTGGTCCATATATATATACATGATGCTTACTAATAAAATATGGATAGATCCCACTGGCTGTTAACAATAGAGGGCTTTACTCGCTTTATCAGCAACATAGGGTCCGACGAAGGAAATCACCCCGAATTCACACCGAAGAAGATCAAGGTGGCCATAATTGACGATGGTGTCCTTGCATTCTCTAAGGACATACATGAGCGAATTTGCCATAGCATATCGCTCTGCAATTACTCTGGGCTAGAAGATGGCTCCAAACATTATTACTTTGCTTCCGGCGGGCATGGCACAGACATGGCTCCTCTTATTTGCAAGGTCTGCCCTAGTTTAAACCTATACATTGCCCGACTAGATGAAGGTGAGGCCCAGGATAGAAAGCGGCATATTTGTGAAGGTTCAGTAATCAAGGTAAAACTCCATTCTGTGGAACCCATTTAAGCTCTTACTGATTCCCGCTGCAGGCAATCAAGTGAGCGACAGAGCAAGACGTCGATATTATATCTATGAGCTGGTCCCTCGAGGGTTCTCAACTGAGTCCCCAGAGCGTAACAAATCTGGATGCAGCCATACAAGAAGCCAGACGAAAACACAGCCTCATGTTTGCCTCCGCAAGTAACCAAGGAGAAGTCGACCGCAACAAGGATAGCCACCTCGACCCCTCGGAATCGGTAACCACTATGGGTTCATGTACGTCCTACGGAAATCCTTCTAAACTCGTTCGGTTTGACCAAGTTAACTACTTTATTCCCGGAGAAGAAATAAGAGCCACAGATGACCACGATCCGATAGGGGGTAGCTCAGCCTCCACAGCCCTAGCATCCGGTCTCGCAGCGTTGCTTCTACATTGCACAGATATATACTTCTCGTCCCCATACTTCCGACCCGATGAGGCCCACAGGCAAAAGTCTGATGACTACAGACGTGTGGGCAGGATATTTCGGTTGATGACTCACTCGGAGACAAAATACCTTCAGGCTCCAAGATTCTTTATGACCGATTTCACTAATATGGCATGGGAGGATACAGGCGCGGAGTTTGTCAAGAATCTGACGGGTAAGGAGGAGTTTCAGAATATGATGAAAAAGCTTCTTGAGCATGTGCTCTCTCTCTCTCTTCTCACTTTTCTCCTCCCGATTCACAAAAAATGGAAGGGCTGAGGGTTGGGCTGGGCTAATTTTCTTTTTTTTGAAGGGGAGACGAGGCGTGAGGTGTTATGGATAATGATCTCCTTTCCGTTCCTTTTTAGGATGCTTACTTTGTTTTGGAAGTTTGGCATAGAAGTTTGGTTTGGAAGGTTAGCATAATAATACTCATGTCGTAGGAATAAGTGGTGAATCGCATGGCCCCAGGTTGGAAACCTGAGTAAGCCAACCAGATCTTCTATACCGGTAGTATCCGTAGCAAGTGATCGCAGTATTGCTCTACCATTATTCTATGGATGAGTAACTGCATGAACAAAAAACCGCTTCTATTAGTTAAAAAGATCTCACCAGTGCCATGCTTAGAATACTTTTTGGTACTCGTACAAGAATATACTCCCCGTAAATATGAGAATCTCAACTCTTTAGCGCCTGGCACCAAAAAAACTGACCCTCCTGCTCTATTCTCCTTCTTTCGCCAAGTAGTATATACGAAAACTAGTGTTATGCCATAGATTTGTTTGCATTCCCCTGCCCAAAATGCACTCCTTACCATTCCCGGCGAATACTCAGTTAACAAAAGGTTAGAGTCAATAGAATCAAAGAGGCTCTGCCATAGCCCTAAGGAGCTCTATAGCTCATTTCCCAAGATTCAATCTTCTCCAGAGGCCTTGCCGGTAGGAGGATTCAAGCCAATGATTTTCGCGCTGTGGAAGGTCGGTTTAACAAGCGGCGTCGTCCACAAGCACATCACCAGTACCCAAGCACTCTCCTCCTACCTTATTACCAGCAACTCAGCAAATTGATTATCTCCGTCCAGGGTTCAAGTCTCAGAGTATCGCTTTAGAGTCTCGTCGGGGGGGGGAGCACGTCGTTGTAGGGGGCATGTCGGGAAAACAGTCTGAAACCCTGCGTATTTCGCAGTCTGAGCGGCGTATGGTACTTGTACCGGTATGTCGTTCCGGTAGGAAGTCAGATGCGGTACGCAGCTCGGACTGCGAAATACGCCGACTCTTGCTGAGGTTTATTCTATTTTACTGTTAGCATATCTACCGTGCTAAGCTTGGTTAAGGCGTGTGTATTTTGAGGACCCCTTGCGCGTATCCGTGTTCCCGACATACAGCCCCCTGAAGCGACTTTACCATCTTCAAATCCGCTAGCTCTTTCTTCCCTCTCCCTCTACGATACCGGCATTGACAGCCTCTCCAACGCTTGCCCATCAACTACCTTCCAACCAACTTTTGTACTTTCTTCATTATTTCCTCCCTCTTTACGGGCCCTTATTCTTCCCCTCACTACAGCTCTATTTTCTCTTCTCACCAGTTCCACAACCCCCATTTCGAATACCTCCAGCGAGTTCCTTTTTTTCTGGCCAACCGAACCGAAGCGGCAGCAAGAGATTTTTACAGAGCGGGTGAAATCTTGGGCTCACTGGTGGCGTTCATTGGGGAGGTGAATATCTCGGCACTCCGGACAAAAATACTCAACCTTACGCGGCTTCCCCGGCGCACAACCAAGAAAGGAGCACCCGGACGGCTCATCCGACCCCCTTACTTCGTGACTCCAAATGGTGTCAAACAAATGCGCGGAAGCAGACAGTATAAAAATTGACACTACATTGTTCAATGCTTTAAAGTCCAGAATTGAGAACCGGTCTGTGCCTAGCAAGCTAGGAAGGGTGAAAAAGGATGGATCACGGACCCTGAGGCCAGGGTGGATGCGGAGCTGGAGCGGTGGCTAGATGTTGCAATAACCACGACTCTCACCAACCGTGCCACATGCAAGCGTGTCAGAAGTGCTGGAGAGAAGGAATTTCGAATCTATCAAGGAACAGAGGGTAAGCGGTACTCCTTTCCTCCTTTCCTCCTTTCCCCCTTTCCCCTTATGAACCTCAGCCATATCTCCTGGACTAGCAAGGGACTGAAAATTTCATACCACCCCGGCCAGTGTTTGAGACTCTAACCCTTTATCGATAACCAAGTTTCGCAGATCTGTGCTTATGCAGGCTACCTATACTTCCCGAATCGCAAAGTCCGGGTTCACCATCCCCGTAACCCTCTATGACAACAACTACCCACAGCAATCAGCCCCTGAATCCACTTTTGGGTTTACATGGGACCACACATCTATACCGATGTTTTGAATTTGTTGCGGCAAAGGTTATGCGCGGTTATATTATGGTGGGTTTGGTTGCGGCAGATGGTTCACGAGGTTTATGGCCGGCGCGGACTTTGCGGTTCATGGGGCGTTTCCTTTTGGGCTGGATCGGAAAATGGAACGAAGCTCTCTATTCGGACAAGGATGAACTGGGGCACCTCATCCTTTGGACTCTCGGGCGGAAGGTTTTTTTGAATTATTTGTTTTGTTTTAAGTCCTGTCCCCAGTTTTTTATATTTATTCATCACAGCCTCGGCCGATCGCAGCGGTGTGTCGTCGAGGGTCGGTCAGACCGTGTGTCCCATTCGCTCGGGGTGGAAGGAAGAAAGGGATGGCCCGAAGAAAATGACAATACTATAGCGTAGATTTAACCAAGCCGTGCCCCAACCTTAGAGATAGCCGATAATTCCTTGGATGGCCCCCATATACCTCCGATTCATTGCAACAAAGTTAAATCCGTATCAGTCCGATACCAGCCCAGCACAACACAATCCTTTTTGTTTTCGATTCTGGTCGGTATGATGGACCATCGTTCGGGTTAACCCACTGGACCTGTTGAACCAGTTCGGGATGGGGGATACAGAAAGTTGGGAAAGTGGACAAGAATAAGGCCAAGCAGTAAATGCAAATAAACTCAATTGTCCCATACTACCTCTCTACAGTGACCGCTGAATATTAAAAGGAATGGTCCGACTATACTTGTTCTGGTCGAGTGAGAGATTGTGGTACGATAGGGATTCAAGTGGGTTGGTGAAGACATGTTCAGCCTGTTTCCCACGCGTCTCCCCCCCTATCATGTCGCCCAGTGACACCGGGCTCTATGGTGTCCCGGGAAAGCTCACCCTATCACCGGCCTTTTAGAGCTCAAAATATGGAATAGGGCACAGAGCTCGCAGGATATATGGAGTGGTGGTGCGGGCGCCCCCAGTATCGGGAGAAAGAGAAACTCATGTCTGTAGCTAGTTGGGTGAGGAGAGGAACCCCCACGAACTAATAAGGAAGCTCCCGACTACAGGGAGATTCATATTAGATCTAGGTATTGAACCCTTGGGGGGGTTATAACGAGTGGTATCCCAAGACTGTAAAACGCTCAGGAGCCTACGGGTAGTGTCTCTTAGAACCCGTCCTAACTTACACATTTTCGGTCACCCTCTCTCTCTTAGAAAATGTGGTTTTTGATCCCTTTGGGCTTGGGTAATCGTTCTCGCTGCGGTAGCGATAGTTTCTTAGGAAAATTGAGCTGGGTCCGAAAATTTTCTCGAGCTCGTTGGGTATCTCGTTTCAACCCCCCNCCGGCCTTGCTTAGGAAGACCGGCCTCTCGCCTAACATAAGGAACCTCACTCAGCTCGGAGAAGGGCTCGTGTTAGCCCAACGACACCCCAACCCACTCGAAGGCTCGCTCTTAGTAACGATCCCCACTGTCGCGAAAACCCAAAGGTCACTCAGCTCGAATCGCGACATCCGAAGGAGGTTTCCTTCTCCCAAGCGATTCTATACCGACTAGCGCTCCGTATCCCCGACCGGCCACGACACAGGACCCCTCCCGTGATACTACCCAATTCCTTGGGGGTGCTCAAGCCAGGTTACCCCGCTCCCAATTCTCTCCACCCTCCACTCCCGACAGCCCCGAAACGATGCCGGAGGGGAAGCATGAGAATTGGCTAGTATGGGAGGGAAGCAAGACACGAAATAACCAAGCGAATGTGCTTTCCCATGATCCTTAGAATATTCTGTTTCCCACCTCCCCGAGTGAGCGCTGGTGATTAAGATTTTCCTGAAGGGGTGGAGATGGGGCACTGTACGTAATCTATCGTTGGACAGAGCTGCTAGCTCCAGTCTTTTTGATATTGTAACTTAAGTATGGCGGTCATAGCTTCTGAAGAAAAAAATTCACAGGAATGAAAAAGAGAAGAGCAAGAAATATTGCCAAAACCCCAAGCCGGGGGTTTTGGAATCGACGGTTTAGTTCTCCGTCGCACACACGAGGAAAATGGTGAGAATAGAAACCTAGGATATCATACTAGAAAAGACACCTTCAAGAGACCTGAAACGCACACTAATGCCCCAATCCGTAGCCCCTTTCTGCCACCGCTAGAGTTTGATAGTGGAAGTCAGGAGAGCGTCGCAAATCGTCCGGGAATAGAGTGGATTGTTCCGGCGTTAGCGTGGTTTACCGAGAAGGCTCTCCAGATATGCTTTTTCTTTGTTATCACTAGAGTATGCGAGGGAAAGAGGCCATGCTTAGGAGCGAAGAGATATGTGAGGAGATATAGACAAGGATCAGGGTGGTTCTATTACAGTTTACCTACCGGTCTACTACTGTCTTTACCGCTAGTTGGGTTAGAGAGGGGGGGGTGAGAACGAAGGTTATTGTCCCACTTCTCTAAGTTTACTGACAAAGCTTAATGGGTTTTATATTTCTTATGTTGTTAAACTGTTATCTGGGCTCCCACATGCCTTGTCGCTCGCTGTATTTGGGGGTTTTCCCGACTTGGAGATGCTTTGGGAGGGGGGGATCAGGATATACGGAGTTACAAGTACTGCTAGAGCACTAGGATAGAGGGTAATATAGAATCTGGGGTTGGTGTAGCTCTGCAGTGGAAAAACCCTCCTTACCAGATCCCCACCCCCAATTCCGTAAAGACTGTAGTCGAGGAGTTGGATGGGGAAACGCTTATATTTCCTCGCGTAATATTTTCTTTTCAATCCTACGCGCAAGCCCACGATTGACCTAATCACAAATCTCCCCTCCGTGTCGAGAGTTTAGAGACTAAAATTAAATTAGGAAACTACTTGTAGAAGTATGTAAGACGAATTGCCACTGAACATCAAGAAATCACAAAAGAAACATAAAAGAGCGAGCGTCATATCCACCGGTTACCCTCCTCTACCCTCCCCCCCACCATTCACGAATCTACCATATCCCTCAACATAGCCTCACTATACCTCTCATCATCTGCGATCCTCGCCATCACTTGCCCATGTGCATTGAGCCTTCCGTCGACATCCCCCTCCCCCCAGACTTCCGATTTCGCACTCACAAGACCAGAATCGTGGAATGGTAAAGTACTAAAGTCCTCTTCCGAGTATGCGGCGATCTTGCTCAGCACAACTTTCAGTATTGTTCCACCTGCAGGCTTCAGGGCTTTCTTTGTCGCGGCACACTCCTTCATTATACGCCCCCTAAGTTCCTTTGCTTCAGCATCGTCAAAGACTGCTTTCAACCCGGTTTCCAGTTTAGCGAGGACCTGTGTGCGGAGGTGTGTTCGCCGGTTGCCCAAGCGAATAACCTTTTGTCCCATCCATTGGGAGAGGCCGATTGGTACTACGCCTGCCACAAGGACACCAAGAGTCTCAACGAGGAAATCGAGGTCGCTGGCTGCTGTGCCCTCGATTTTAGGGGCATTGGGGACAAGGGAAAAGAGGTAATCGAGCTTTTCCAGCTGCTTCAGTATGTCGGTTGTGGGGATGACGTCTGGCCATGGGGCGTTGGCAGAAAACTGAGCAATTTCGAGTTCAAGCTCGTACATTATTGAGAGACAGATTGCCTTGTAAATCTAAAGATTAGTTAGTTAGTAAACGTGCTTCATATTAAAGGTAATTATGAGACTCACTCTTGCGCTGCTAGACATTCCCCCGGTCACGTTCACCACCGGTCTTTGCTCCACGCCTTCTTGATCCTCCTCCGCGGAAAGAGTTCCTCCAACATAGTTCCAAAAGAGTCTCGCGCGTTTCTTGAACGGTAATGCAGCAATCAGGAGATATGTGTTGAGTTCCGATGGCCGTGAGTCTTCAATACCCCATCGACCAAAAGCCGTCACAATGCGGGTGCTCAGTGACAACCCATGACGGATGAATATCTTTCCTGCGACATTCTTCGTTGACCCTTCTAGACTCGGTGATACCGCAAATCTTCGCATTGGTAAGCTTTTGTTCAACAGTTGGACCATACCCTTGGCGTCACTGTTCAACGCTGACTGAGGCTTTTTGAACAACTTCCCCTTGGAGGGTATCCACATATTCTCTGGCGCTATATCGTTCATTACCTTGGCAATCACTCCTTTCTTCGTTGTTTCCCCGGGTCGTTGATCAGGAGTCCCGTCGAATGGTCTTGTGGGGAAGAGGACTGAGTTGGTCCAGGTTGGATTACTTGCCGCTGCTTCCGGGAAAAGGAACTGAGTTCCGCCGACAGCCAGGTAGGACACAACCCGGGGATCCAAGAGATCAAACGCTGTCCTCATTCCGCGCTGGAAGTATTCGAAAGGATTTGCCAGTACAATAACTGATTTGCCCATGTAGTTATAGAAGACGTGGTCGGCATTTTCGGGGATGGTGCAATTTGGATCCCGGAAATTTCCGTAAACGCTCATATTCCAAATATCGAGTTGTAGACCCAAATCAGCGACGAGCCCGCATATCTGATGGATAACCTCCCGTTTGGTATCGGCATTGACAACGAGTAGGTAGTCAGCCGCTGGGTTGTAAGTATACTTTGCGGAAATCTGCATATCAAGCGGGTAGTGCATGACCGAACGCATAGGACAATGAGCGGATTCCAGTGGCGAGAATCGCCCCTGGTTTTCCCCTGGTTCTGAAAGTACAAGCTCGAGTGTCATCGATCCAGTTGAATAAGGTTCAGCTTGATCTGACACTTTGAACGTTTGGCGAATAGTGACTGCTGTTCCAGGGTCTAGAGTGTCCAAAAGGTCCAAGCCCCGTGCATCCCCCACACCCGATTCATCCATGAAGGTAAATATCCGCGTGCCCCCGTTCTCAGAGAGACAAGTGCCAGCGCTTCGCCCGAGGGAGCTGCGAACCCCGTATGATTTCGTGCTAACATTTTTCAACTAAATATGCAAACGTTAGTTCTCTATGTGAGGGTACGTCGGTAAAAGAAAGATTATACCATCCATGAGAAGGTCACATTGCTGCCCCGCTCGACGGAGTTAAGAAATCTCGGTGCTTCAAGCTCTAGTGGATATGAAATATTGATGGTCGTAGAGCCACAAAAGTCGGGAAGCACTCGATCAATTCCAGGCATAACGCCAATCAACTTCATCTCGTCTGTGGCCGAAAACTTTACTCCCATTTGGCGTGAAGCACGTTCCTGTTGAATAAAGGCCCGCAGAACGCCGGGGACCTCAACAGTCTCGCCCGGCTGTATGCCAACCGGAAGATAGACTGGTTCAGGTATTGGATCAAGCCACATACTTCCATGAATGAGTACCGGAATCATGGAGCGTGTCGGAGTAGGCATACCACCCGTGTTTTGGACATAGATGTTCCGAACCAGAATATGCTCTCCCGGTTCGTTGATTCCGTCGCCATTCTCGTCAACTACTTCAAAGCCAACTACCACGATATTGTACCGACTTGGGTATGTTGCTTCCGTACCGTCTAGGTTTGAAACGTGAATGTGTGCAGCTCCGCGAACTCCTCCGGCACCTCCGCGAAGATATGAGTGCGGTCGGGACCCAGGTGGGCCTTGGTTACCTTTGTTTCCCGGAGGGCGTGTATGCCGTGTGTATCTGCTTTGGCGATTATGTCTACCGCAAGTACAATAACTCCCGCCGCAGCATGCATAATAGTAGCCCTCGAACTCCTCCCTGGCATTTTGTCTTGTCAGCCTAGAAGTTCACGGGCACTCATCATGTCACGTACCAAGTGCAACCAACACCACCATCACCACCCTCTCCTCCGTCCCCCGGGTTTCCATGAACCCCACTATTGCCCCCCTTACCCCCACTGATATCCCAATCAAGAGCAAGAAGAAGATTCATATCTTGCTCATTCACCCTTACGAATATAGTCCCCCCGTTCCCACCATCCGCTCCATCGGTCCCATACCCACCTCTAAATATCATTGATTATCAGGAATCAACCCTCCAATACAAAAATCGTCTGGGGGCATGGTTATCAACTCACTCTCCACCCCGTTGCCCCGGTCCTCCATTCTATTGTCGGCTGGATCAGAGAACAAGAGCGATTGGGCTGGTCGAGCGATTTTAAACTTACAGTCGCATCGCGATGCTTAGTTGCATCCTGTCCCCTCGCTCCTTTGCCTCCATCTTGCCCATCTTCACCCTGTCCTCCATCGCCTCCATCGCCACCTTTTGCAGACAAAAACAAAGTCTTGTCCGTTGAGATCTCCCAGCGCGTTCCGGCCCACGCTCCGGCCCCTTCAGCATGGACTCCATGAGGTGTTGATTGCGAGGGAGTTAGTTCCAACGCAACACTCCCGGCGTTGGTTCCCGGTGTCGCCGCGCATGAGGAACGTCCATTTTGGCCAACATGTCCCGGAGGAGCTGTCCACCGTTAATTAGCTTAGTTCTGGCGAATAGGGAGAACGGGAAATAAACCAATGCGATTGCGATGACCGTATGTTTGATACCCGGGCTCTCCAGCCTGGCCATCCACCGACACAAGGATTCTCTCTCCGTATAGCATATTTCCTCAATCCCTCTTTACGAACGATGAGGACCTCTATGCGAACACCTGCAACTGATTCGACTGTGCTTCAAAAAAAAAACCCCCCCAGCTTGAACGAATGGACGGAAATGGTGAAGGTACGGATTCCAAGGAGAGACTGGGGGCCTTGGAGGACCAGATGCAGAATCCTACTTATAACGAGTGCGATCAGGAGACTACCAGCTGGTTCCGAGGCCAAATCTAGCGTATCAATTTAACTTATCCGTCTAGAGGCACAATGGCTTGAGGATGTACCAGGATCCTTTGCCAACATAACCTTTACTTTTTCTCAACCATCCACAAACACTTCAGCCGCCCAATTTTGATCACTCGTATTCTAACGAGCAAGTAGAGCCTCAGCAGATGCCATGAAGCCCTGTCTCCCCTTCGGTCTGGCCCTCTCTTATATCACGGCTGCCCCGTAGCCATAACCTCCTCTACTGTGCAGTATGCATTTGCCTCACTACTAGTTTAGCAACAATGGCCATAGGAAACCAAGTCCCAGTTTCTTTACCTCCGATCAACCCTCCTCCTCCTCAAGTCAATGGTCCACCCCCCCAGACTATACTTCCCTCTCCTGTGGGAAATCCCCAGCACTACGGTCAGACCCAAGCTCCAAATGTTATTCTTCCCATGGCACCGGCCCTCCAACAGCCGCCGTCCTACTCTCAAGACCAGGCCATGAAAGCTAGCCCCAATGTACAGGTACTCCTCCAGCCAACTGGCCCTGCGGACTTGGAGGTATATCATGCCATTGCCACCGGGGAGACTCCGGCGCGGGCACCTGCATCTATATTCGTGCAAAATCTCTATCGCACTACCCAGAATAATGTCTTCCCGGTGGCCGAGCGTATGTCACTTGGTGTTTCCTCTAATTCGCCATACTACGTCCTGGTAGCGACTCCCGCAACCAATAGCACTGACGAGGTCAACAAATTAACTCTGACACGCCGACATCCAACACGGGGCTCCTGGAGTGATGCATGCACCACTGAAATTCAACCACGACTAGTTCTCCAAGCAGGGATAACCCTCGTGGCAATCATTCAGATGCGAGGACAAAATTACATGAGCAATACCGGGCAAGATAGGGTCACTGACAGATTCGACGTAACATGGAACGGCGATCGTGGGGCTTTTGCGATATGGCGGAACGACGGGCAAAATGTCACCATGTTATTCGAGGTTGTGAGCGAAGGATTTGCATCCCTGGATACCTATCCCACGACTGGTCTACTGAGGGTAAGTTTCCATTACAACCGTAGCATACACAATTCGTTCTAACGAAAGCGCAGGCCATTCCTCAAGACTACCCAGCCTCGCAAGAGTTAGGAGTTTTAAATTTCACGGCAGGTAGTGGACAATTGATCATCTCACATCCAAGCGGCTACGCTCTCAGCGATGTTATCGCAGCTGCAGTCCTCACTGTAGCCACGGTGGAAACCCGCAAATCCAAAATCGTGCAAGCAGCGCCCCAGCAGCAGCAGCAGCAACAGCAACAACAAGCGGCCAGCGGTAGCTATGCGGATCAGTGGCAGTTCAAGCCCGCGTTCGCGCAAACTAAAGAGACGGACGAGTGGTGGTGGGTGACGCTGGTGGTGTTGGGTTGGGCCTTGTATATCCTGTTATGGGTAACCATTATCGCAACGATTCTCTTCTTCGAGTTCATGATTGCTTTCTTCGCGATATGTGGGAATTATTATTATTATTATTAGTTTCTTTTCAATTTCATCTAATTCCTGAATCTTATACCTAATGCGAGAGAATCCGAGTCCAAACATAGTATGTTGAGAGTGCGTGTTATCTCATTGACTGCAAAACGCGCTGCAGCACCGGTCACTACACGGCACAAGTGAAGAAGCAACCTTTGCTAATCACTACCGGTAGTCAAAAACTAGTACAGCACAACTCCGGAGATGTACTCGAGCACAAACCCCGGATTACAGAAGATATTAGCTATACGATCGTACCTATGCTCACTGCCGTAAACCGGATCGGTGGTGCTATTGCTTAACCTAAACAGATATACCCAGGGGTCATTGCTGAAAAACGAGTTACTGAGGCAGCACTTTGGTCACCCCGATCCCAGATGCTGACTGGGGCAGCCACTATCTGGAGAGTTCAGATGGTATTTTCCTTTTTTCTCTTCCTTCCTTCCCCCTCACAGGGGCGGCCGATATCTTGGGAGCGACCGCCTATGAGGAACTAGTGGCTGATCCCCGTGTTACCAGATTTGATTCAAAGCGTCCGTGGTTAAACAGCAAAAACGTGGCGTCATATCCACATTGTCTGTTGGTGAACAAAGTTGCCCCCCGCTTGCAAAGCCACACCAAAACTATTGGTCGCACTACGCGAAAGGAAAAGGAAAGTCCCGTCAAGGTTTCCCCGGAATACAAGTATTACCGCATATTCCCGGGACTGTAAATTAGGAAATTTCAATACCTTTCCTTTCCCATTGTCCTACTATGCCTTCCTCAACATAGGTCAAGCTAACTCTAACTGTAGACCTGCATATTGTCGGGCGACTCTTGTGGAAGCTCCAATGTATGTCTTGAAGATAGCGATTATCCGCCCCCAATACTTACGATTGCCGTACTTGTAATTGTGAACTCGTGTACTGTACTAGTACGCCTGTACAAAATACTCGTACGGTAGTCAAATAGAGCGAAACTTAGAAGTCCCTCACGCACTCCAAATCGCATGAGCGCCGTCAGAGGATTTTGCGAGGTTATTGCCCGGGACTCAAGTACCGGTACCGGTATGTTATCGCCGCCCTCTCACTACAAAAAAGGACCAAGCCCCGAACAGATTCCACCTCATGATTGACGATTTGTTGCTTTTTCCAAGTAGATACCGTCTGATCACGGCTTTTTTTAGACTATCTCGAGTGCCCACAACATGTTATTCCAGAGGCAAATGATATGGCTAAGCTTTTGACATGCAAGATAGACTAGCGTGGTGCCAGGGCTGGAAAGCAATCCCCACAAGTTGGGCGCACGGTGCTTTATCCTGGTCAACAAGGCCAAGCGCAAGAAGAAATTTGTTCGTGGCTTTGATCCATGGCGGAGAAAGGCTCATGCTGTGAATCTTGTGATGGAACAGCTCCACACAGACGGACACTTTTCGGTTCGAGGCTCAGATGGGAGCAAGAAAGTACGGTAAGGGTAGTTAGAAATTATGGCCGAACACCTAACATCAACCATCTCTGGCACTTTCAAAGAATGCTCTCGCATCACCGAGAATGATTATCCCATGGACAGAATTCGTAGCTAGATGCTCTCATACTAGATCTCGCAGTAGTTAGCCAAACCTGGGTGGTTGATCAGATTTTCTGCCCCCCCCGATACTCATAGCTAATGACCTAGCATTTTGGGAGAGGGAATTCTTTTCGGCAAAACCATAGGCCTCAAAAGCGTTCTAGGGCTGGCTAGCGCGCCAGGCTGCGAGTTTCACTACCGGGATTTCATCCTAGCGGTAGCAGGGACCTCTGTTCAAAACCATAATGCACGTACGATACAAGTACTAGGGGGTTGGTAAAAGTCGGGACCACCTCCATCAGGAGGTGTGAAATTGTGTGAGAACTAAACCAGATTAGGGAATTCGAGTGATACCTTTTGAGATTTCTTTGGTGGTGGCAAAAAGTCGGGACCGGTAACACAAGCATTTGTGAGCACTTTCTCCAGCAACACGCCAGAACAGTGCTTGTGTTACCGGTCCCCAAATACCCTTACACCCGAGTACTCGAGTACAGTTGTACCAGTACTCATACACGTGCAGAGCACCAGCATACGTTAACCCCACTCCAAAGGCAGGTATGGTAGCATTGTCTTGGCGGCAACGACAGTACCAGGACAAGGTGTAACTAAATATTTGTCGCCTAAATTATGTACTAGTACTTTCGTTGCTGCTAAGACAATGCAACAGTACCAACCTCCCCGCGAGAACTTTGCGAACGGGAGTGTACTGTGCTACCGGTACGATACCATGCATATGCTGTACGAGTATACAAGTACGGTACTGTATGATATTATGGATACAGGCACTCGGGTAAAGTACGGGTACTAGTACTAGTACAGTACTAGTATGAATATTAGCGACTGATTCCAGCCGCAAAAAGCCGAGCTGGCGAAAGCCTGAAAAAACCCAGGTACCACAGCGGCGAAAACTACCCTCTAGCAAGGCGTGGTGGAATCGCGCGGAAAAAGCAAAGAACTGCGAAAAGGAGTGCGAGGCTTAACCCCTTTTCCAAAGCATGCGAGTGAGTTAGGCGAAACCGGGGGGTAGACACGAGAGATTTTTGTGGCGGCCATGAGGATATGCCGCATCACAGCAGGGGAAAAGGTAATCTATACCAATGAAGCATTCACGAGGAGTCACTCAATTCGCAGTGTAGCAGCCGCAGCGAAGGCCTGGAATTAGATGTGCAGGAGGTGGAGATATTTGTCGCGCTGGGGAGATGTTCGGTATTCTACGAGTAGTGCTTGTATGAGTACATCCCCCTGCTCTGCAGACGCTGCGAGGGATCTTAGTAAGCCTCTTAGATCCTTGGGCCCAAGCACAGTTGGTTGGCGTCCCTAATGTGCTCTAGTCCATTTCGCAAACTCACCAGCCGCCTGCTGTCAGTCTGCACCTCCTCTCGGGAATATGTTGAACGGCATATGCCGTTTAGACTAACATTGATGTCCCAATAGGGTTTCAGGCGTCCTCAATTTGCGTTTTCCAAGAGGCTTAGCAATGATAGTTTAAGACCTGACATACCGTACACTGGTAGTGCATGCCTTAGAATTTTATATCAAAATCGAGTGACTACAAGTGATCGCCACCTCCCAATTTTATTCAGCCTCTTCTTGAAAAAAAATGTTTGCCCGCGGGTTACGCATGGAGGCTCAATGTGGTCAAAATTTCGAACTCATCGTTCACATCACAATAGCCTGAGCACTACTACCACCTCCATGAAGACTGGCACTTGTGTATAGGCTTGGGTGATCGGACGCTCTGATGTTCTGGAAGCCAGCCTGTGTATTCCCATATGAATTGATAGGGTAGCCCTGGTGTCAGAATTGCTCCGCACACCAATCTAACAAGAAGCTTTGATACCTCTTGATTCCTGGGAGCCCGGCCACCCGCACTCGTACCTACAGATAGCTACCTGTGTTCCGGTACTCAGACCGCACCGTACGCATATCCTGGTCGGTGATCGTGTACTCGTACTGTACCGGTATTTATCCTTTGTAGGCTCAGTTCTCGTTTCACGCACCTCACGAATGGGCTTAACGTCACCGGTAGCCTTCGGAACTGAAGGGGGCCCTTGTGCCCTTTCCACAGTAAATATCGGATCTTTTTGCTTTGGCACGGCCCTGATGCTACCTTGGAGAAATTGATTTGGAAAAAACCAAAAGGAACCGCGTGTCCAAAAAAAGTAGCATCCTCGTAGTAGAAACAGTAATGTTCGCCAATTTGCGTCACTCGTACAAGTACAGTATGAGCGGTTCGGTGTCTGTGGATGGCGCCCTAGAATTTACCAATATGCCCTTGCATTAGCGCGTTGACTGTTCATTGCCTGCTGGCCTCTCGCCTATCCACTTGTGCGATTATAATTGTTAGGCTCTTTTATCTACTATTAATGGTATTTCCTTTTGTTATCACCTACCACTCTCGGCTAGGTTGTCTATCAAGAGCTTGTAGCGTGGGGCTTTGTAGCTTGCTCGCTGCACCGTGCTAGCGGACAGGGCAACGTTTTTCTTGCGACCCGAAGTAGAAGGGAGAAAAAGGAAAAGGCAACCGGTGATGCCAAATAGGCCTAGTTGAAGGAATGGAGGAGAGGAGAGAATGCGGTTTGATGAATGGTATAGTATTGTAGGCACCGGAAGATGAAGATGGGATGTATAGGGATGATGGGGTATTTGATTCCCCTTCTAGACCTATGTACCCACGTCCCATAGTAGCATTGTTTCCCAGCTGGGTATTTTAATCACTATTGGCGTTGCTAACATTTCCCGAAACAAACTGCACCGGGAACATATGACGAACGGCAAGATGTGGCGATTCCACAAGCAGCTAACTCGTGCCCTTATATTTCAGGGTTCTAGAGGAGCTCTCCGATCCAATCAATATTATCCGGGTCAACGCTCATCCATGACTGCAACACTGTGTGCCTATGTATAATGCATTGGGAATTTTTTTACACTAAACCCTACTAGTACTAATTGAGTGAGGGTAGGACCTTCAAATACTTACGATGCAGAATCGTTATCATACTTATAGTCAGGGGTAGGGGTTCTTCTGCCAGTATACCTTTAGTTATAATACGCCGAGAATGATACCCCCCTTTTTTCTCGATCCCCCACCTCTAAGGATTCCTCCATTGTGATTCCTTTGACTACTCCCTTTCTAGCAATCAAACATGAAGCTCTCTCCGCTTGTCACTGGTCTTCTCTTGAGACGTGACAATGGTCCTCCTCCGGATCCTATCGATGTAGATCTCGTTTCACCCGGGATACCAAGGGCAGACTTATACCTTACTCCATTAGAGGTGCACCTGAAATTACCTATATAATATGAACGTCCCACTAACACTGGACTCGAAAGGTAGCGGGCCGTTCCTTTCTGACATACCTGTCGAATCGGCACTCAACCAGCTGGATCCCCTTCTCCAACGCCTGTAAGGTCAAGGGGAGGGACGCGAATGGGTTTCGCTGGCCGCGAGTTATTGAGTGCTGCTAAGCATAACTTGCCTTCCGGGAACTCCTCTGTTGTCCGCATTCTGGATAGCTAAGGGAATTTCTATGCTGACGCAATCCTTGGTGTGGCACCGAGCATTAAAGGTGGTGACTCAGGCATTGAGAGCTTCGAGATGGCATTTGCGAAGGCTACAAATGCGAGCTTTGGCATCATGGGATTAGGAAAAGGAAGTGGACAATTGGATCGACTAAAGAAGGAAGGGAAGATTGGTGTGAAGGCTTTTTCGCCATAGATAGGCAGCGATGTCAAGTAACTTATTCGCAGGATTGGGATGTCGATTCTCAGGCTGGAGCCCGATTTCCTACAAATAGTGACCAAAAATACTAATTCGTATCCCAGAATAAATCTTACCCAGGAGGCTTGGTTGTTGGTGGGTATGACTTTGCAAAGCAGAAGGGTGACGGTTATGTACCTGGTCCATTGGTTGGTGGGATTCCCAAGATTCAACTCACTGGTGTCAATATGCATGGTCCGGAGGCCACACAGTTGTTGGGGGAAAAAGATGATGATGCTTTGGATGCTGAGATTGACTATTCTGTTCCTTGGATATATCTTCCTCCGGCCCTTGCTAGCTAGTGTCTCTTTCGCGATGTACGTATACCGATGCTAACAATGGAGCAGCAAAAATAGAGAACACTTGGGGGAATTGCGAACCCTCCCCTGGGAGGGAAATCTAGGCAACATCACCACGATTATATGCCTTCTAGAAGCCGGCGATTCTGCAGTCACGGGTGAGCTAAATAGCACTTTCCTGAAATCAGGTATCTATTTCCCCCCCCCACGAAAAAAATGTGCTATTGGGGTTAGTACTTACTCCTTGTAGTCTAGTATGAGGACTATGGTGGTGTCGGTAGTCCCAAGCCTTCCTCTAAAACGTTCATGCCAATCATGAAATACACTGGTTCTACTGCAATCTTTGGCAGAGCATTTTTGAAGGCAGCCTACCTAGCAGTCAACTATGAAACCGACGAGTTTCAGGTCGCTCCTGCTAGTTACCGTACTCTACCAAGAAAAACATCCAAGTTCTTATTAGCCCCAGCAACAGCGCCAAGTCACGGCTGACCGAAAAAAGCAAGGCTTCCGAGGCTAATGATCTGGATGGTGTTATCAGCCCGCTTCTGATTGGCGAAGTGGTTGGAGGGATACTACTAAGGGTGCGTTGACCTAACAGTCCACGTCCCAAATTTCTATAGTGAAGCTAGATGGTCACGTCACAGCCAGGATTGTGTTGCAACAGACGGTTCAAAAGTGTTTACCTTATTTTCTACCATCTCAGAATATTGGAGCTAGATGGTCAAAACATGACATTGCTTCAGAGGTGGGGTTGCAACTCCACCATGCTAGATGGCACATTAGGTAAACACCATACCAGATACCCGCCCAGACACCCCCGACCGTCAAGCCTTCCTTAACGGCCGGCACCGTCTCTAGCCTCTAGACGGCCGTCTGTAAGTAAACGGACCCTAATTGCGATTTTGCTGGGATCCGTCCTCCTATGAGTGAAGAAGGACCACACGAGGAAGAATTCTCAGGATTTTGGGTATTCCTATCAGCATTCTAACTTTTACACATTAATTGACAAAGCACACTCTGAAATTTCCAAAGAAGACATCACTACAACCGAGGGGAGAGAAAGCTATTCTGAGGTCGATCTTTCTACCCGTGCAGATCATAGTGACCGTTCCAACGAAGCGCCACTGATCCCTCCAGGATACTACGAGTACGGTGGGTAAAGTATCATACATCCACAGCAAAAGACTTCCGGTGCGCCTCGATGCCACAACATTAACGTATCCAACCACCTACACCTCACACAAAGAGGCCCACACCGCAGTGCCAAAAATCGAAGTTCGTGAGCCCATCACCGCTGCCCTACATTCCTCACAGACCAGCAGGCTACCCCCCCCATATCTGTGAAAGGGCCTCTAGTTTCTATTGCCAACCAGGTAGTCCCTTCACCGGTGGCGCCGTTTAGTCCATACAGCCCGTATGCGATTGACAACTTGTGGAAGAAGCTTCCTCAGCCATCGCACATGTGTGTTCATGAGATGCCTTGTTAAGCGTGCATTCTTTTTACCCTCCTTATTTAATTTATTCCCTATATTCGTCCAGGCTTGCTAGATCTCTTTCAGTCGTTCCCTTTGTGAGGCATATTTTGGTGTTTAGGGATATTGGGAGCCTTGGATTAGGATGGATTGGGTAGGGTAGAGTGGATGGGAATGGTCGTATAGGTTCTTGTTGATATATTTGTTCTCTCTTTGCATTTGAGCAAGCGTAGCCCACGGGCTGGGATTTCTTTGAGTGGCTAAGCCTGGCTCAACATTGTGTCATAAGTTTAATAGTAGGGTTGTGCATTTTCTGCAGATTATTGCACTGCACCGGTACTGCATTGCGCAGCTCCGAGATTTTTTTCCTAACCACCTTTGAGTATGTCACACTCGAGGACGGTACAAGAGAGATTACCCTTTAATTATAAAGGAAGCAAACTGACCCGGTTAGTGTAACCCCGTCACCTATTTCTACTCGGTCAGCAACCCATCGAGATAGAAAATGTATAGTACCCCCCACCTCCCTCCACATACTACTGGAGTGCAGTCCTCTGACTACAGACCCACCGGTCTCGGCCGAAGAAGCCGATGGTTAGTCCGCGCCCGTGAGGCGATGACCTAAATACTGGTATATACGGATATAAGAACCCTTTGGCACATAAAGAGGAAAAGCTGAAGAGAGCTTGTGCTACAGTAATGCAAGTTCGAGGGGCCGTCATTTTACCAGTAGTTTATCCGGCACCGGAACTCCAGATCAATGTTCCTAGCGTGGATTGCCATGCGCTATTATTATTAACCAACTGCGAAGGGATCATGTAAGGGTACTGTACCGTATTTCACAAGCATACATTCACCTTTGTCGGGTGTGATCGGGGGCCCAAAATCTTGACTTTTCATAGGTCTGGCGATTCTTGGTTTTTAAGAATGGTTATGTGGGGTGGGGTGGGGAAGGTGACACACACTTTCCCCTATTGATCAAGTGCTACTATTTGTACCCCATATCACGGATAAACAGGACCTTCTTACTGTGTTCGTGGATTCCCGCAGATTTTTCCGCAGTTTGGCGTCAAAAAAGGTCTTGCCGCACGATGGGGCAAAATCACCTGGGTACGATACACGTCACAGGTATCTTTGAAGCTTTCCCCCCTCGGCGCACGATATTACCGGTCATTAGGAGAGTACTGTACTTGTGGCAACGCCATCCACCAACACCAAAACCAAGGGATAACTTGAGGCAGAAAAGGTGCAGTGGGGCCAATACTAGAACGAGGAAAATCGGGCAGACAGGATCTCGGCACCCGGCCTTACCGCCTGGTCAAAGTTAACCTTGTCTCGCCCACACAGCGCACTTGCTCATGGTGCCGTGAGGGTGTGAGCAGCATTTCTTTTGAAACAGCAGCCGTGCCCCCCCCCCGCAGTTACGAGTGGGTAAGTCGGCGGGGGTAGATTTTGGATAGGGNCTTGCCAACCTACCATGTCTTCTCAAAAAAAGAGGAAAAGTCATAAGGATGTATATGAATGGTTACTATTCCGTTCGGCGGTTGCAGGGAAGCCAGGCTCCCGCCCAAGTTGTCTCAGAATTTCACCATTCGGAGGGGGGGAATGGTTGGACACAATTACTTTCCACTTATGGCCTTTCGGACGCACCTCCATGTTACTTGCTGTGTCGTATAATACCCCCGGAATTCTAAAAGCCTGGCTGTAGCTTTCCCATAAATGTCAACAGGTAGCGTACAGTGCGCACCATTCTAACGTGCCCTCTCCGCAGAGGCGAAAATGGACTTGGAAAGAGGAGAATATTAATTGACGATTGAAATCGGTTTGCATCAGACGCTCTTAATGCCTAGGGTATAGGGCTCGCTACAATAAAACACTTTGGACTCATCCTGCCCCCACACTCTAAAATAAAGCGAATGACCAGGTATGATTGGGATCGCGCTCACTTAAACCTCGCCAACAACCAAGTCCTGCAGTCGCAGGTAGGTTTCTCAAAACAAAATAAAACTCAATAGCAATTGTAATTACAAATTCATACCCATTAGGACATAACCTTGACAGCCTACAGATGCGTTTCCTCGATTTAGGGCTATTTATCGGCTCCCCAAATAATGATAGGAGACCAACCCCATGCCACTTTACCAACCTCGGCCTGCCACTCCCTCGCCGACAATCCTTTGGCATCACTCCCCTTCCATGTCGTAGCACGGTATAAGCCGACCTTGAGCCCTCGCTGATCCGGTAGCTCGACTTCAACACGATATCGCCCCCGCCCGTCGCTACCCATTAGCACCCAATTATTATCGCTAAACTCGCCTATGACTAGGAAGAGCACCCATTCTTCTTTTAGGGACATGTGTTCGCACGGAAGGCCAACGGAGAATACTGTTCTCCTTCCGGCGAAGATGTCAATGTTATTGACGGGGGGCTGTACTGCCTTCTCCGAGAACCCAAAATCTTCTCCAAAGGATAAGTAACGCAATGGCTCGGGCTCCTCCTGGTCGGGCGTCATGTATTCCTCCCAGCCAATTGTCCTCCCATCTTCTCTGCATTGCCAACTTGAATCCTCTGGAAAATGCCTTCTCCCAAAGACGTTAGGGGAGCTTATAAAGTGTTCTGGTGCTAAGCGCTTATTATAACGGGGATTTGGGGAACCATCGATGAAGCCCGATCCCCAACAGCAGTCAATTAGATGCCAGCCCCAATCCATTTTTATTGCATTCCAGGCATGATTCCTGTTGTAGGGCTCCCCTGGGCTAAAACCGTAGCCTTTTCCATGACCCGAAACCACCTTTGATTCCAACCCCGCATAGGTAGCAAGTTTCTTGAACAATTCAGCATATCCGGCGCACACGGCTGTTCCGCTTTGGAGCACTTCCTCAGGACCTTGGGATGCCATTTTCCCGCTGAGAAAACCATGAACGTCATAGGAAACATTGTGGTGTAGCCACGTGAACAGCGCCCTAGCCCGATCCAGTGTGTTTGAGAAAGGGGTCGTTAAGCCAACCGCCAGTTGCTGCAATGATCCCACACGAATCCTCTCGAATTGGGGTAGTGACGCGTGCTTATCGGGCCCCGAAAAGTTGTAACAAACGAGGCATGGTATAACAGGGGAGAGACAAGGACTCAGAGCTGGGCGGGTCGAGAGGGGTACCGGCGGTGGGCGGGTAGACCTGGGGATTGGTGGTGGGCTACGTGAGATGACGGGTTCCGCTTGGGATTCGACGGGGAGTTTCGGTCGGTTTGGGAGAGGAGGTATGGAATTTGAGGGTGGTGGAGGCAATCGTCGGGGGATTGGTTGGGGCTGTCCCTGATTCTGTGTGGGGCCGGTGTTAGACCTCGAGGGAAGTGGTGGACCTGGTGGAGGGAGCACAGGGGGATGGGCCCGCTATAGCCGTCCTGAGGGTGTGAGCAGCATTTCTTTTGAAACAGCAGCCGTGCCCCCCCCCCGCAGTTACGAGTGGGTAAGTCGGCGGGGGTAGATTTTGGATAGGGAGGCATTTCGTGGGACTAGTGCTCTATATAATTGCGAAGCAGTTAGCGCTCTAGTAAGTCAAGTGTGGGTAAGGGACACCTCAGGAGGGAGCTTGGTGTGTATTGGGCTTTAGTTAGTTACGGTTCGGGAAGGTTTTTGAATCCAGTGGTATTGTGTCTGGCAGGGTTGGGGGAACTTACTCCTGCAGGTGATACAATACCCTCCCTCTTTTCGTTTTGCTACCTGTCTTTACCCGGAGCAGATCAGCATGGCACTAGGGTTCGCAGTATGCAGAGAAATGAAAAGCCCCCCATATTTTGTCAGGGTTACCATTGAGACTTTTAACAGACTACCGGAAGGACAGACTGTACAAGCGGATTACAGCTTCCGCCTTCTGCTCTCGGTGGGATGAAGTTAATAGGAGAAATCTATGCTGGCCGCTCAGTGTCTTATCCCCGAGTGCTTTAAAAAGCGCCCAAGGACCCGATACCTCAATCGTACTGCTAGAGGACAATATAGGAATTGAAATTATATCCTGTCCAGACACTGGGTCCGACCCCCCCGACGGTGCATGCTGGCTAGACAAATTCCCGGGAAAATTATAGTAATATATCCAATTCCTTTAATTTGGAAGATTTCAAAGCAAATGGGGTTTGAATGCGAGGATAATAGAAGTCCTGCACCCCATGGCGGTGAAGCCCCGACGGGGGTGTAGTAGCGGTGGCCAACATTTGGAGCTTTAATGTGTCACTAACCGAAACCTCAGTGCCATGCAGGATGAACTTCTCAAGTGGCCGCTTATGACAACAAGTTCGCAGTCCACCGGGGTAGTTTCCCCAATCTGCCTTAGTTACTGGATCGTAAACAGACCTCTTTCATTTTTTGTTCTCACGGCTTTACCTGTGGCACCGGCAAAGGAGTATAGGGCCAGGGGGACTTATCTACAGCTCGTAGACTCTAATCTAATGACCGAATACATTGTAATTCAAGACAAACATAGTTTAAGTTAAGGTTAAACTTCAGATAATGCTGCTATCATTAGAAATTATCTTGCTATTAGGGATATGGACTGCTTTGCCAACGGTTTCCACAGCAAATGGAAACCAACCCATCAAATTATCTGCATCCAGTGGGCTTGACAAAGTGAGCCTCGTGCATTACTTGCCTCTCCCGTCTCCAAATATATACAAAATGAGATGTAGTCGCCTAGAAAAAATCTGAACCCTCCCACCACCTCCTGACATCCTCAACAACTTACTGATGCTCTCCTCGGGGGTGTTATACCACCCTTATTATGATTTTAGCTCTGACCCTGACCCTCACCCCAACCCATTCTGTGTTTCGAACAAATTATGCGATCTTCATTTTCTAATATCCCGCTTTCTCCAGGATATTCAAAACTTGCCGAGGTCTACATGGGGCTAAAGGGTGCCCGGTAAAGGAATTGTTACTGACCGCACTGGGAAACATAGATAACATTTTGAGTATGATACTAACAGTGATAGCATGTGACCACAGTGGATGCCTTGCACAGTGGAGGAAGAAAGCTTCTATGGAGGTAGGAATCGATCTATTTGACAAGTGGTCCTCGACCACTTGTTCTCTCTATATATACAGGAAGAGAAGACATCTATGACTACTATTCAAACCCTAACCATAGGAGGAATCACACACAACCACAGTCACTGCCCTGCCAGCCAGAACATAACATGCCTTCTGCCTAAACCCTTGTATCTTGCCCACAACCACCTGGGGTTATATCTCCATCAAACAGGACTTGCAAAATCTATTGCAGCACCAATCAATATAAGTACATCAGGAGCAAGAGAGAGGAATTTACACTGGGGTTGGATCAAGACAACCGACTAGAAAACAGACAAGGGAATCAGCTCTGAGCAGGGCATTCAGAGAGAGTATGAAGTGGCAGATGTCAGAAATGATCCATAAATTGCTAATGTAATGGGAAGGGGAATTAAAAAGACGTGAATTATACTTTGGTAGAGCCAGCCAACAATATGAACCCTATCACAGATGCGAGTGATGGTGCATGACACAATAAATCTTTCCAGGGAATGCCCTATCAACTGTATTAGTCAAGCTGTCTTGGACTGAATCACAGACTCGCACCAAAAACTACCTTTAGCATGACGGTGACGGTTATAAGAAGACCTTGCCGTCCTTTGTGGTAGCAGCTCTATCACACAACACCCAACAAAAGACCGGGGATGGGCCCGCTATAGCCGTCCCCGGAGGGCTGATGACGCTTAACCCGAAAGTCGGACGCATGATCTAAATGAGATTGCCATAAGGTGTTAGTATCCTATCATGGTACTCTCCTGTGGCACACTTGTCAATGTAAGGACACTCAGCAGCCTCCGGCCATCCATCTCAGATCCCTAAACAACTCCAAATCCTAGTTTTCTACAGTCAACCCAACTCTCTCTTTCCTTTCACTGCTGGTACTCCGACTGTGATTCCTCCTTTGCCAAAGGTGGGATTTTGCCGTTGTCTGTCAGTGACTAATGCCCATGATTCCTTCTCTCCTGAGAATACATATGCTTCTATAACTCAATGTTCAACAACATAACAAAGCGATCATAGACCATGAGCAAAGAAAAAAGTACACTTACTATCATAACAGGAAATATCACCGGCTCCCACAATAATGCCATGTGAAACACCAACCTGGCTCAGCGGTAGGAGTTTGATTATCCTCACCTAGATTTATTAATATCGGGAGGTTCGTCAGGTAAGGCTGGAGAATTAAGTCTGGGGAATTAGGTCCTGTCCTCTAGAAACTGGGAGATTAAAGGCCTCAGCCTTCCTCGGAGGGGGCTGTAGTACCAAGCAGACCTGCCATAAGGTGGCTAAATCCAACTCCAGGCCATACGTGCCCTATCACAGGGGTGAGATCCGTCATTGGGGGGTTTCATAGCAGAAGGAAAGGAGAAGAGATGGGGCAGGAATCGAGGGGGGGAATAACAAGGCCCCGACCACCCTGATTGGAAGGAGTTTTTGCAAGTTGTAAATGCCATATAGGCTCTCTGGCACCGGAATAACTAAATCGGTCTGCCGAGTGGCTACCCACCACAAAAACATCCACTCCTTCACAATTATTCGCCTTGCCAACCTACCATGTCTTCTCAAAAAAAGAGGAAAAGTCATAAGGATGTATATGAATGGTTACTATTCCGTTCGGCGGTTGCAGGGAAGCCAGGCTCCCGCCCAAGTTGTCTCAGAATTTCACCATTCGGAGCGGTGCTATGTNTGGTGGGGGGCGCAGCCAAAATTTGGCAGAATCCAAATCATACTGTACTTGTAACGCATTACTATTTGTATTGTACCAAAGGGCTAATCTTGGCGCACTTTTGAAGGTGTAAAAACGTCAGGTGAACGCTCTGCCGATCTAGCCACAGTGATTTCATGATCGGCGGCTCTTTCGTTGGCTGGTAGGGCTCAGGAGCCAACCAGAGCGGGTCCACCTCATCCTCCGAGCTCTATGAGAACTTCCGCTCAGTGGCCATTAAATCATATTGAAGCTCTGCTATGTGTGTGTGATCCTGAACCCGGACGCTGGCTAGTGTTCCTGTGCATAGAGAAAAATGAGGTTCTGACGGGCGCGGGGGGGGGGGTGAAACTCCTCCTTAGCTAGCGAGCGACAGCCGCCTCCCGTTCATATGATATGTTGGAATTATAGAAGAGCTGAAGCACTCGAGTCAACTACAGTTCAAAATAGGCCTGGCTTTGACCGTGAAGGGTTAAGTGGGGGGGGCGTTTTTTTGTTGCGAGTTTGAGACAGTTTACCAAGAAAACTCTCATATCGAGAACCCAGCGGCGCGCGCCGGTTGTCGCCAATTAGACTACCGTACATTGAATTAATGCCGTATTCCAGCAACCGGAACATCAGTGCACGTGATAAATCTATCGCCATCCAGAGCACCTCTAGTTATAGTACCTACAGTACTCCTAGCTGCCACGAAATCACCCTGAGCCGATAAGCCAGCTTGTTTCCATCCTTTACATTCCCGAGTTCACGAACCACCGGTACCGGTATCCGAGTTCACAAGATCACAGCGCCTGTAGAGCAGGGCCTGGTCTGCGCTTGAATTGGTTTACCTTGCCAGCGGCGTTGGGAAGGTAGAAGACCATTGCTATTGTAAGATGTTCACGTTCACGTTCCTGGTCCCCCCCCGTAGAACCTCCTTATTCACGTCACCCCGTTGTCCACATGTCAGGGATACCGCTTTACAGCAGTACTGTAGTTTTTCTTTGTAGTTGTTTCCAGCGGCTTGGAGGTGGGTATTTGTTTTGAGCAGCACTGACTTAGGATTCTGGTGCTAAAAATGTCTGTCCGGTGGGAGTGTCTGTTAGCCCGGCCGTGTGCTCGGGTGTTTTTGTGCAAAGTTCTTAGGGTGTGAGGTTGAGGTTTGGCTTGTTGGTCGAAATTACTGGTACTGTACTAGTGCAATCCTTTTTTTCAGCAGCTACTTGGCCACTCTACGCTACCCCTAGGGGGGGGGGGAAAGAGTCCATTGAACTCTCGCCCAGTTGCTAGAGAGAGTCCCGTTCCCGGAGCGGTAGAGGGGTAACTGAGCCAATCAGAGGCGTCAACAAACTTACCGGCGATACCCTGTACAGTACCGCACTGTAATGCCGCTATTTCCGGGTGCGTGTTCCGGGTCTGGAGTTTAGGCGCGGTGTTGGATACCAAGGGATAAAACCTCATCAGCGATGGAAGGATAGCGGTGATGAGGAAGCGCTCGGATTGCTGCTGCGATGCATATCCTCCAGAACATCGCCGCCGGGTCGTAGGATTAGGGAAAGAGAGATGAAAATCAGGAAAGGCAAACACAAGAGTGAACTCGAAACCTCAAGGCCGAAAGCAGTTCAGGCATCAAATCAAGGTATTCCCGGGACCTCTATCTCAGGTTTAACGCCAGCACGAGACATTCTGTGTCCGCTGCTCGTGCTCGACCATTGATCGATGATTTGCCGGACCGCCGGAAAGGCTGTGGTTTTAGCGAGTGACTGCTCATGCAGTGGACATTGCAGTCAGCAGTAGGCGTCCATGCAACCAATGTACCAGGAGAGACTTCCCTTAAACACGTTACCAGTACGGAATCTTCTCTTGCTTGTATTCTCGGTGTCTCCTGTTTTTTTCTCTCAGTCATCACAGATTGCGGTTTCATTATCGACCGCATGCTCGGGCTTCAGGGCTTTATGTGGGCGTTCATTGCGAATGACGGTTTCTTGAGGAGGACGGCTAACGTAAACCTGGTGGGGGCTCGGCGGCGCAGCACCCTCGGCGAGGCCCGGCATAGCTTGGCTAAGGACTAGTATCGGCGATACGTGGAATCATAGTACGGTGGAAAGTGCCTAAAGGTGGGTCCTCCGGTGGAACGGCAATTGCGTTGCAACCGATCCGAATTGTGCCAAGAATTGCCAAGACAGGATGAATAAGGTGAAATGATATAACGTATTCGGGGGTGCTATGGGTGAGCACCTAGCTAGGGGTCACATATTTTACTCATTGATCATGTATAAAAGAGTGAATAAAACAACAATCATTACTTCTATGATGGTTATCCTCTCTATAGAGCCATCATGTATAACTAGTATGCACCAAATATAATAAAATTTACAATATATTCATTTTTGACATTGCTATTGAAACCATTGACTATTATAGACAATATATATATTGTCAACAACAATGACCCAAATACTATTTAATTGCCATTACTGTTAATACAAGCATAATGTGTAGGATATGCTCTATTCTTCCTCAAGTTATTGGCCAGATATCTCAACTATATAAGGCAAGCTATTAGATTTACCAATGCTACTTTCTTCAACCAGATTGTACAAACACTCAGTTCTCTGCATTCAATCATATCTCTACGACCAAATATCCAATCACCTTCCAAAATACCTAAAAAGAAAGCAAACCAGGAGGTGCAAATGGCCACTGCGTGTGAGGCACTTCAATCAACCCCAGGACTTTCAATTTGCAAAACAAGTCAACAATTTGGTATTTCAAACACCACTTTAAATAACTGATATATGGAATGAACAAGACCAGCAACTCAATCATATCTAACTTAACAACTACACAGCAATAAAGAGGAGGATGCATTGATCAAGTGGATTGAGAAATGAGATGATTATGGTCTTCCTCCATGCCACTCTCATGTTTTCCAAATGGTATGAGCTATTTTGAAAGACCAAGGCAGAATGGATAAAGTAGAAGAGAACCAGTTGAAGAGATTCTTGCTACATCATCCAATAGTGCAATCTAAGATTGGAAAAGTGCTTGACAAACAATGAGCACTGGCTACAGATCTTCAATCATTTGAGTACTACCTTAATAGGTTCTACAATACTTAGTGCAAGTTTTATATAAAGGAGAAGGATATTGGGAATCCAGATGAGAAGGGATTTGCTCTAGGACTCTCTGCTGGTGGTCAGGTGATCTATTAGATATTGAGAAGGAATCCAAAGATTATTCAGGATGGTGATCACAGTTAGGTGACTGATATTGAAACAGTTTCAGGAGCAGGGGTTAATTTTCGTTACAGGGTGGGGAACGGGGCCCCAGAGGCCCTATAACGAACTCTAGCAGGAGTTGTCTTACTACCACTAATTATCTTTCTTCCAAAGTCACATCATATGGAACACCATGGTAATATTGAGTTTGAAGAAAAGCAAGATGCCTTCTTCTCTCATTCACCAACAGGATATACCAATTACCAAATTACATATGAATAATTGATTCAAATATTTGAGCCATGAACAAGACCTTAAAAAGGAATAAGCCAATATCGCATATTAGTTCTTGATGGTTACAATTCATATTATGAGAACTTGCAGTTTATTGAATTTGCAATAAGCAAGAACATTCACCTCCTCTGCCTCCCTCCACACTCTACTCATCTACTTCAACCCCTTGATGTTGAGTTTTTCTCCCTTCTCAATACATATTACAAACAACAAGTAGATAAAAGGATATGAGCCACAGGACCATATTCAAAGCTATGCAACGGGAACTTCTACCCCATACTAGAAAAGGCTAGACTCAAGGTCTTCACAAAGAGGAATATACTCTCAGCATAGAGAGCAACTGGTCTTATCCCTTTCAATCGGCACCGTACTATCTTGAGTGATCTAAATCTCCAACCAAAGATCACTGTGCCACCAGCTTTGGGAACTCACTGACCAGTACTCAGAGTGCTCTCTGGAAGAACAGAGAGCTCTACTCATGTTAATAAGTTAGTCAAAAAGACCCATCAGCAAAAATCTGAGCTTACACCCTGAGCGTTCAGAGCACCTGATGGATGGAGCATACAGAATACCAATCGTGACTCAGGATGCAATATCAGATCTTGGTAGTGTCAGGGTACAACAGTATTGACACAGAATTCTCAAGGTGCAACCAGGTACAATACTACATTGTCAGGACACAACCAGGACATCATATCCAATCTGAGTTGTGTCCAGGCTCAACCATAAGCTCTACCAAAGTCTCTGAAATTACCAGTTCCTAAAGGGTCCCCCCTTTTACACTTTGTGACTTAGATCACAATTGAATTAAAGTTTATAAAATAGTAGATAGTATAATTTATTAAAACACTAATATACATAGTAACACCTCCATTAAACCCCTTCTACTAGTTGTAGTACTAGCAAACTTGAACTCTTACAAAGTCGGAACCCTATTAGAAAAGTCCACATTCATAATAGCCTGTAACTCTATCAATAATGACTGTGGGTAGATGTTCTTTAGACTTTCCATTGAAAAGCTGGTATTGAGTAGATCTATGTTGTGGAGTATGGAGTGCCGCGTTCAAAGGACACTCGAGGAATCTGGTATCAAAGTCAGCACATTACTAATATAAATATCACTTCTATAATAGGCTATATCTCTACCAATAATGATCACAGGTAGACATGCTTGACACTGTTGGAAAGCTGGCTTTAAGTGGATCTGTGTTCTAGAGCATGGAGTACTGCAGCCAATGGATGCCTTAGGAGTCTGGCATTAAAGTAAGCACATATCAGAACTTTGCCAGAAAAGACCACCTGGAGAACAACCAGCCATGGTTACAGAACTTGACTATGTTCAAGTTAATGAAATCCATAGTAGCAAATAGATCAGAGCATACCTGATAGAATCTAATGAGAGGGCAAACTGGCAGTCATCATGGAGGTGTTATTAGTAGGATCTGTATTTGTAGTATAGTCATGTTGTGGATAAAGATTTAGAAATGCGTTGTAAAATTGCCAGTGAAGTAAAATCACAACAAAGTGCCTGGACCAGTGCTGTATCCACCACTGGACCATAGCTATCACTTAGATTCAGAGCAGAACATAGGTCTATGTTAGCTACTTCAATCTTGAAGAGCTGAAAATAGAAACAGCTCTTGCAGAAGAATAAGTTAGAGGACCCTGACTTAGCTGAAGTTGGCCTGGTGATATCCTGGCCAAGAGATGCTAGGTATAGTTCTGGATAAGGTGCTGGAGAATTACCTTAGTGTAGACCAGATGTGAATCTGATGTAATGTCGTATCAGGATCTAACTAAGTCTAGTAAGGCAGCCCCAGATTACTAGTATGCAAGAGGGTATTGCAATTAATATCAGGATGTAAGTAGGTATTACAATAGATGTCTGAGCACACTAGATGCAGCGGACGCATAAGCAATATTAGTTACATTAGGGTATAACAGTGACCCATTATCAAACCTATCTTTTTTTTTTCCTAATGCTGGATGTCCAGCAAACAGAATCTACTATTCAAATAAAGTAATATTTTGATAAACTCCTTTTACTCCATTGGAAGACTGAAGCAGAACTTAGTATCAACATGGAGCTGATGTGCCAACAAACAGCTGCAAGCAAGAGTACCAAGCCAAATCGCCATCAGCTTAAGGGAGGCTGTATTCAAGAATCAAAGCAACTTGCTGTAATAGGCAGGGTCCGTACAGGGTCA
Source organism: Tuber magnatum (assembly GCA_003182015.1). Taxonomy (NCBI): domain Eukaryota; kingdom Fungi; phylum Ascomycota; class Pezizomycetes; order Pezizales; family Tuberaceae; genus Tuber; species Tuber magnatum. Next base: position 985,247 of record PYWC01000070.1, on the reverse strand, counting down.
AGAGCAGATAGTCCAAGGGATACTATGGTAGGTAGAACAAGAGAGAAGGATTGTAATGTGTTCAGGCCAGGCCCTAGTCACGTAGCGGTACGATAGTAGCAGATGGCTTCGTGATCAACACGAAGCGAGCGCTGCTTGCTAAAGGAGGCTTCGAACGGGGTGTAATAGGAGATCAAAGAAGTAACCGTTCAACCAAGTATATTTAAGAATACTATCTGTCGAAGTCTGCTGTTTCCATCGCGGGAATCAGCGGTCTTTAAATACAGCGTATCACTTATCACCAGTATGAGCGATATTGCAAAACATGGTGTGTATCAACCGATAGCACACAAAACGATACAAGTATCAAACAATACTGTAAAACCAAACATAAAACAATGTGTGTATCAACCGATAGCACACGAAACAATACAAGTATCAAACGATACTGTAAAACCAAACATAAAACAATGTGTGTATCAACCGATAGCACACGAAACAATACAAGTATCAAACGATACTGTGAAACCAAGCATAAAACAATGTGTGTATCAACCGATAGTACACGAAACAATACAAGCATCAAACGATACTGTGAAACCAAACATAAAACAATGTGTGTATCAAACGATAGCACACGAAATTTTACAAGTATCAAACGATACTGTGAAACCAAACATAAAACAATGTGTGTATCAAACGATAGCACACAAAACACTACAAGTATCAAACGATACTGTGAAACCAAACATAAACACCTAGTAACCCGTACCAGTTACACTCCCAAAATAAAATAACAATTTTACCAAAACAAAACAATCTAAGGAAATCCTAATAGCCGGTAATTCCGCTATTCTCGGGAAAGGACCCATCCTCATTGTCATCGCTATCGTGCAACAATCTCAAGTCATCCTGCAATATCCATTCCGCACCTTCCAACCATCTCTCCAAGCACTCCCCACATGGCGCTCCGCGCACAAAGCAACCTGCCTCCCAGTAGTGTGGCAGGTCCATGAAGTTCCGTATTATCCGGTCCTCCCATTCCTCCATCTCCACATCGATTCGGCCGTAATCTTCGCAGTGATTGATATAAAATATCTTCTAGTATGCGTCTTCTGGAATCATTTCTCGGTAAAGTAGGTACCCCAAAATGAGGTCTTCTCCCTTTATGCTGACTTCTGCGTAGGTTGACATTTTTGTGTAAAAATAAGTTTGTAATAGAGTGAAGGTTTTTGTAAGAGGTTAAGGTTTTGGAGGTCTGGTAGTGTGATCTGTTTTCTTTGGCGGTTTTAGGGGGCTGGTGGCCGGTATTTATGTTTCGGTGGTGACCTCGCTTAGTTGTTGGCCTCGCTTAGGTGTTGGCCTTGCTTAGGTTTTTTAGGAAAAAAGGGGTTGCTGAATTTCGGTTTCTTCCGTTTCCATGCAACCATCACATTTTTCTGTACTTAGGTAGTATCCGCTACCGAAGCGGAAAATGTCTGACACTGTTTCTCCCCACATTTGTCCCGTCGATTCTGTTGTTATTTCTAAGCATTTGTTGCAGATGTGTACGAATGGTCGGTGTGTAAGGTATCATCTAGGGATAATATCACGGTTCACCAACAGTCCCATTAGCTGATAGCGCAGTCTCCAAGCTACTTGCTCATAGTTTGACATCGTAAGGCTGTTGGATGGAGTGTTTTTTCCTTTCGCTATTGCCAGTACTCTGCCTCGGCCAGCTGGGCTAGGTATGCTGCTTCATCCTCCATCACCCGATTTTCATCTTCACTACTTTCGAAATCGCTCTCGAAATGGGCTGACCAAAATCCGTTCCGTATTCCTTGGTCCATGTCTGGGCGCAGGTGTTGCATTTCTGGTAGAGTTGGGCTCCATGCTACCATTACATGGTTTATCATAGGGGGTAGCTCGTCCTCCAGTGTGTTGTCTTCCCACCATTTATTAACTGCTTCTATCGCATTTTCCAATCCCTCAAGGGGTTCCCAGCTATTTTCTGTTTCCGGGTACCCCACCCATTTCACTAGGAATTGGTCACGGTCATAGCGTCTTCTGTGGTCTCGTATGGTTTCCACTTCCCATTCCGGTTTCTCATTTACCACGATTGGGGGTGGTTTTGCGTGGCTCCTGGCAGGGAAGGAAACATCATCGCTCGGGTGGTATCTTTTCATGGTGGATGCATGGAATGTTGCTTTTCGGTTTCTGTACATTCTGCCATCCATTTCTACCGTGTAATTTTGTGTATGCTCATCGTAACTGATTATCTTGAATAGTCCACACCAGCGCGGTTGCAATTTCTTGCTACGTCCTGATTCTGTTGTGAATGAGCTTCCATATACTAGTAACAGATTACCCTTTCCTATCGGTGTATGGTGTCTGCGTTGTTTTGCTGCCATTCTCGTGCTTCTAAATCTTGCCATTTTAATCGGATTGAATGCCGCATTCCGGATTGCTTGGTGCCTGTTCACTAATTCGTCGGCAGCCGGTACTGCGGAGTTCTTGAAGTTCGCTAGGGGTAGTAGTGGGTAATTCTTTCCGAAAATGGCTTTTTATGGTGACATTCTTAGAGTTTCTGACCATCCTGCATTCAGGTATGCTGCTGTCTCTGGTATGGCATCAAACCAATTGTTTTGTCTGGCGTTGACTAGGTTTCGGAGAGCCATCTTCAATTCTTGAATTTTTCTTTCGACTTGTCTATTCATCTCATGATGGCCTGGTACTGCCTTGATATGTTCAATGCCTAACTATCGACACTGTTGTCTCCATACATGTGACTCAAATCTTGGGTCTGCGTCGCTTACTCTAGATGTTGGGTAGCCATGGGGTGTAAATATTTTGTTGCGTAGAAGTTCCCAGGTTGTTATTGCTGTTACTTGCTTTGTTGTAGGTATAAGCCACGTGAATCCTGAAAATCTATCCATCGCAACTAGGATCGTGTCGTATCCCTATGAATTGTGGAAGGGTCCTGCAAAATCAATGGCTATTGATTCGAAGATTTCTGATGGCAGGGTAATTGTTTGAGCCTTTCCTTCTGGCAATTTTGTAGGCTCCTTAATCACCTGGCATGTGTGGCACTGGGCTACATACGCTCTAAAGTCTTTCCACATTTCAGGCCAAAATAGGTACTCCGTTGCGTACCGTAAGTTTCGTTCAACACTGTGGTGGCCTTTGTTGTGGATTCCGCTAATGACATATTCTCTTAACGTCGTATATCCGTATGCGGGCTCTTTCGGGATATACAGGCAGTCTTCTCCGTAT
>PYWC01000070.1:921202-978509 GCA_003182015.1 Tuber magnatum | reverse complement strand
AAAACAATGTGTGTATCAACCGATAGCACACGAAACAATACAAGTATCAAACGATACTGTGAAACCAAACATAAAACAATGCGTGTATCAAATGATAGCACACGAAACACTACAAGTATCAAACGATACTGTGAAATCAAACATAAACACCTAGTAACCCGTACCAGTTACAAGGATAGGTGTACAAACAAGACATATTTATATCAAGGTTCTAGGAGTTCAAGGATGGGGTCTCAGGGGTCAGGGTAAGGGTCAATAGGATCCAGTGATGTGAAGGAGAAACAAAGTTCTAATTTCTAAGTACAGGTGTAGACAGGAAATTACCAGGTTGTATGAAGAAAGGAAATTACAAAGAAGCACACCCCATTACATAACAAAGGAAAATCCTTCACTGACAAATTCCAACACCCCTAACCCCTTCCTCACATGCAGATACACTTTTCTATTACTTTCTATAAGGTTCTATTATGTAGAACTTCTGCTAATCCATCTCTTTGATTACTAGGCAACTGTACAACCCAGGCTCCCATACATGCAACCAAAAACCTCATGCTGTTATACTCCTGCCAGGTGGCCATGACACTTGCCCACCTCTACCGTAAGCGTAAAGCACTTGATACCAAAAAGGCATTTGTATCATTGAAGTGACAAGCAGCCAAGCTTGCAAAGCTCAACGAGTAATGAAATAGAAAGTCAAATGCGAAAGTAGTGGCCATTGAGGATAGTAATAGCGATTCAGAAAAGCAGGAGAGCTCTTATTGTGGGAGTAGTATGAATAGTAATAATGAGGTTGATTTACTATGTGTAAGCCATATTCCTGACCCTTAGATTTCGATAGCTTACCTTTTTCAGCAGTAAAATCACAAAAGTAACATATAGCAGACACTTATGAGATGTCCCTATCACTTCACAAGGCATCAGACTAGCTATATTAATGATTCTGATCAAGATATTTAGATTTGAAGCCCCTTGTCCAGTATTATATACTTTGTCTCTCTCTACTTTTCTCAAACTACTTTTTACAAATAAAACTTGATGGATATATTCAACATTGTATCATAAAGCTACCATTACAATTGTGGAGTAATTGGAGTGATCCTCATTGTGTGGTTGCCCTTTTGATAACTGGGATACTCTAAAGTATCTGAGTTATAGCTAGATGATGACTGATAGCAAGCCCAGATATGTTAGTGGTGAAAACAGTTTTGAGCTTTTTGAAACCAGGTTGGCATTCAGGAGTACAAATGAACAGCTGATACTTCTTGGTAAGTATAGTAAGAGGTTGATCAAGATGGAAATAGGTATAGATAAAGTGATAGTAGAAGTTGCCAAAACCTAAGAAGGCATTTATCACATACGCATTCCAGTATACATCAGGAAATGATAGTTTCCATCTTGGTAATGTCCATGCAGATTCTCTAGATAGTTATAATAAACCCCAGGTACTCAACTTAGTTCACATAGAACTGGCACTTCTGGGATTTGACTTCTAGCTCTGCATCGGCTAAGGCTTTCAGAACCCCGTGAACAAATTTGATATACTCTTCTTGGGTCTCAGTCTAGATAAGCATATTGTTCAGGTATATGGTATGGAAGTAGTCTAAGTTAGGGCATAAGATCTTATTGATATATGCTTGAAAGGTGGCAGGTGTACTGGTGAGGCCAAACAGTATAAGCTTGAATTCATATTGGCTATATCAGGTCCAGAAAGTGGTTTTCCATTCTTCCCTCTTCCTCATGCATAACAAGTTGTAGGCTCAACAAATACCGAGCTTGATGGATATTGTAGCCTTTGAGATCTGCATGAAAGTTTCTATCAGAAGGGGTAATAGGCTACTGTTCTGGATAGTTCCAGCATTGAGGGCTTGATAGTCTACATGCAGCTATAATGATCCATCCTTCTTCTTGATAAGCAGGATGAGGGAAGCTGCCAGAGAGGTAGAGGAGTGCATAAAGTCCTTCCCTAGGTTTTGGTCAAGCCAGCTTCTTAGTGCCTCTAGCTCTAGGAGAAATAGGTCATATAGTAGTCTAAAAGGGAGCTTAACAGCGGGTTGTAGGGGGATAGCTTGTTCTGCTCATTCTCTAGAAACAGAGGCATGAAGTCCTGGTATTCAGGCAGAATAATGTCTCTAACCTCTTGTTCTTTAAGTACTTTGTGGTCCAGGGCCTTCTAAATAGCATAGGCTTTGAGAAAATGGGAGATATCTTTCTCTACTACCTGAATACTGGTTATAATAGGGGTGCTTTGTCCAGGCAATAATCAGATTCAAAGGGAATAGTGGTGCTTGCAAATTCGATAGTCAGGTTGTATAGTTTTAACTATGGGATATGAAGGGTTAAGCAGTATCCATCTGATTTGGTGATGAAGACTGGTAAAGCTTCTTAGTAGCCATTAATTCTCAGTTCTATTTAAGTCAGGTGGGTAATTGCATCAGGACTGATCAGTCTTCTATCAATTACTGCCAGTTGGATAGTCCTCTTTAGTTTGTATAAGGGGAGGTGGTAGTGGCAAGCAAGGTCTTTATCAATAAATACATAGGCAGTTGCACCAGAGTCAATAAAGGTGTGGGAATGGATTATGTTTTGGTTGTTGATGATGTCACAGGCAATTACCAAGTGGTTATCTTCATTTCTGTTTTCCATTTAATTCAAAGGCAAGCTAGATATAAATAAATAAGGAAAAGACTTAATATGTTCCATGTTAGTGCCATATTCTGCATATAGGATGACTAGTTCTCTGACTACTTAGCCTCCAAGCAGGTGCCTTCAAGGATTATCAGTAGTTTGAAAGATGAGGTTGTAGTGCCCTGTAGGTGACAAGGCCTTCTATTCAGGCACTGTCTTGCTATATGGCCATGTCCCCTACAATAGAGACAGAGGCCTCTTCTCAGTCTGCTCTCCTGCTAGGTGTCGGTCAAGGTTCACTATCCTGAGGTGAGATGCATTGGGCCAGAGGCGGTGCCAGTAGTATTGGTGGTAGCGAGTGCAGGAGGGAGTATTCAATTCTGAGTGGTCATAGCGGTGTGTAAGGAGCTTGAGAAGGAACCTTTCTGGTGTTTACTGTGTGGACCTCAATATGGTTGTTCAACTTCTTCCACAAACCGGGGTATGCAGTTAGGGTCTCCAGAGAGTCACCAACAGTGGTCATGGTGTCTTTTAGCTCTGAGTTGAGGCCTCAGTAAAGGGCTTCTCTCTTAGCCACATCATTCTAGTTGCTCTCAGCAGCCAGATGCTGAAAGTCCATAAGGTATAGTGTATGCCCTTCAAAATGTACCTGGGGCTGAAATACTAGTATTACAAGTAGCTGTGCAAAATTATTGCTAAGATCTGATTACATAAACTATTAAGAATGAAAAATTAGGGCCTATATTACAGGGTTCTTGTCTTCCAGACTACCTTTAATGCAGCTATAATATACTATTATATTATACAGTCTCTATCGTCTGTTCCTCACTCTAGCTCCTAGTCTAGAGTGTTCGTAACCTGTCTATGACTTTTGTATTTATACTCAACTGAGGCTTAAAACTCTGAAGAAGCATATATAATTCCTGGACGATATATATTCATAATTCGCTCTGCTCTTTGTGCAAACTTCCACATCAGAGAATTAGAGACTTAGTCTATTTCCTTCAGAATAAGAGATCTCAATGTCTGAATACTATATCCGCAATTATTGCATGTATATCATTTAGCTGCATCGCACATATATTCAATAAAATTGATCTCATAATGAAACTTTGGATAAAATAAAGCTAAATGGCGACAGGCCTCAATCTCCTCCTCTAGTCAACACTTTTGATTTTAATAGTCCTTCTGATTTGTGATGATTGCATATACATAGTATTGGCCACCACCACTAAGATATAACTTTTGAAGTTTATTTGTTCCAGGCTTTCAACATTGAACTCGAAGTCTATTTTACAATGAGTCTCTTTCTTATTAAACCAACTTCAGTGCTTTCAGTTTTCCACTGCTGTCAATCATACTTTGAGATTGGCCAGTAACCGGATCAATACCAGAATGGAGTTTGTTTTGTGCTCCACCAGAGCATAAGCTCATATTCTTGGGTTTTAAAGTCTTGGCTGCAAAGCCAGAATGACTTGTTGTATTGTCGAATAAGAAATATACCTGGTAACTGGCAAAGGCCAATTCAAAAATTGGAATAGTAACCTACATTACTTACTTAACTGAGTTGTCTCAACTCTACCAATTATCTCCACTATATTCAATTCTCATTGTCGGAGAATATAGACTATATCGAAGATCTATATCACAATCAAGACCACAATCAGGAAGTTCTTGAATTGGTATTCAATCTGCTGCCTTTAGGTGACCATCAGCAGTCATAAAATGTAAAACCATTATTCCTTTCCCTCTTGGTTTTTTATGAAGAGGAGGTTCCCTATCCTTCATCCATGTATAGTGCCTGCTATTATTTCAGTCAAAAGTTAACCCGTCATGTGTTACGGATATTATAGGTCTTTGATTGGTGGATAAGTTTTATAGAAAGATTGAATATGGGTTTCCCTCAAAATCTAGCTCTTATTGTACTATAAAGGGCTTCAATCTGTTCCATGCTGGTAGAAAGATCACTTGCTGATATTGAACCACATCTGATCACTCGTGACCATCTTTATAGATACTTTTTTTTACCTCCTTCTTCTTGTAACCAAGCTTCTGCAACCACTTTGCTGTAGTCTGACTTCCTAATACTTTCTGAATACTACTCAGTAGTGGGGGAGATATCTGTATCCCTTGATTGACTTGAGGAGTATCTTGAGAAATACTGAATTGTCGATCTGAGGCAGGTAATTCTCCTCTTATCCAACAGTATGTGATTGCTATGGCTAACTAATATGATGTTACTATATCTTAAGCCATAGCTATAAATTCTTGTATAGTAAGCTAAGTACTCTCCTCCTTTAATCTGGAAAGAATTGCCTTTTCTTTACAAGATTTGCTCAGAGATATTGCATGGCTTTAAATCCACTTTCTCATTTTGTAGGATCCGACATACAACTCTTTGGCCCTTTTCACTCTTAGCTGTAACAAGCTCTGCTGTTTCCATTCTTGGCTTCTTCCAGGATGGTTTTGTTAAGCCCTTCCTTTGAAACTTCATAAATTGGAAAACTTGTATATAATGTTCTAAATATCGCCCTTTCAGTAGACACTTTTTAGATTTCAGATACTTTTGTAAATTATCAATAGCTGTAACTTTAGATTGTTAGTCTAGGATTATCTTTAGGAATTAATTACATAAATTGTTTCTATTTCCATTCTAGTACTATATTGAAAAATTACTTACCAAATAAAAGAATATCCAATTTTACTCTCTCTTGAGTCATTTTTGCTACTCTTGGCCAATCTTTCATACCTTAGTCTACATAGGTCTGGAATAGAACCACCTCAATAGTATTAACAATAGCAGTTTCCAGAATATTTTAATATCCATCACTACAGGTTCTACATACTTGCAGTAGTGGAAAGTTCTCTATTTAATTAGAATAAATATACCATTACCATTATTTTTGCTACTTGAAACTGCAGCCAATCTATTCTGCTCTTGCTTTCATTTTTGTCTCCATAAAGTCTGTCTAGATGGTTCAGCCTTCTTGGCTTGAGGCTCTGTAGTATTTATTATTATAAATTATTTCAAGATTTGAGACTTTAAGTAATACTATACCTGATCTTACTTTCCCAGTTAGAATAAGAGCTACAACCGGCTCGACATGATCTATTACTTGGTTATGTATAGGCAAAGCCTGTTTCTTTGGCCAACCACCTAGCCATCCTACAGATCAACTAACAACTCTAGCTCTTTTGAAGCATGGCATCTGGTAGCTATTCAGATGATGGTGTTGTTTAAAAAAAGAATAATATTTTGAAAGAATGGAATAGTAGATAAATTATTAGATTGTAAATGCTTTTATTAAGTCTAGCAGAAAGAGTTTGTAAGATTATTATACATTATTATTCTGATATTATCCTATGGTATTCAGAATAGCAAGAATTATAATTAGGGCAAGCAGATATTTTTTGAATAAAGATATAGGTATAGAGTATATATTGAATATGAAAGTAGGATTTGAAGAAGAAAACCTACAATCACAGTGCTAAGGAATTATTACTCAGCATTTCACTATATGGCTAATATAACACATTTTGTACTTCTGTACCAAAAATGCAATATTTCAAATTCTGTTGCATCAACAACCACACCTGTTATCAGGAAAAAGAAAATTGAGCGATATTCTTGATCTGTTAATCTTTAGTACCTGGGTTTTTCTTTCCTAATAACAGGTGTGGTTGTTGACGCAATAGAATTTCAAAACTGTCTAATTTCTGGTATACATTTTGAAGGGCATGTACTATATTTCACAAATGTTTGATTCTTTTGTGCCAGATCCCTTATTCCTCTTTCAGCTATTACGACCCTGTTAGAATCCCTAAATGCTGGCCCAAGTTCCATTAACAGGGCCTCCATGTCTGCATAACTAATGCCTTTAGCAGTGATATTGAGTTTTACTTACAGGAATTCAGGTCTAGTTAGGAGATGGATAGCATATGCCAAACAGTGTTCTTCATAGTTGAACTGATAGTAGTCTTTGCAGAGTTTCATATAGAGCTGGGTGGCGAAGGGTCAGTACTTATCTATGGTACTGTCAAACTTCTCATAGTTCAGGATAGAGGCTTTCTTGTTACTACCTGGTCCTGTAGTAGGACTAGTGTGAGTATTAGCCAGAGTGTTGTTAATCAAGTTGATGGTGGCATTGGTGCAAGCAAGGTCTTGTTCAGTGATGGCTAGGTGCATCTCAAGATCTTGAACTTCAAGACCAGGTTGTATAAGAAAAGTAAATCATAAAGAGATACACCCTTATATATAACAAAGGAAACTCCCCTGCTGACAAATCCCAACATCTCTAATCCCTTCCTCATATGCAGCTGCATTTATCCATCAGTTTCTATAAGGTTCTATTACATGGAACCTCAGCTAAGCAACTCTCTCAACTGTCAGGTAACTGTTCAAACTCGCACTTCCATATATGCAATCAAAATCGTAATGCGGTCCTACCCTGGTCAGGTAGTCATGATATACAGTGCTAAACATAGAGCTTTCCAACACCCTTCTGCCAACTTATCCCATCATGCCTTTGGGTTCTTATCGCACTTATCCAAGGTATACTGTGCATATATGTGAGTATCTATTGCATATTAGAACTTTGCAATTATCTGACAGCACTTCGAAAGCCATTTATTGTAGGCCAAAGTATCTGCTAGCTCTGTACTATCCTTATTTGGGGCCACCTCATGTCCTGATATAATCTACTAATGGTTGAGTTCCTTAAGTTGATTAGACATTCTCTGTCTCTGTGGACCAAAGTTTGAATCACGCAGAAGAAAAAAGATCATACATCTCATCTACTATGAATTCAGTATCTATGCCATAATGTTGATCTGGATGGCTTGTGAAGGGGAAACCATAACAAGAAAGTGAGAATGCACTTGGTGAAATAAACCTTTTTGTAAAATAAATATAGAAGAAAAAGAAATTGTTCAGAAAAATAACCAGCACAAAAAGATCCCAAATACTATGAATCAAATAAGCAATTTTACTTGTTGTATACTATGAAAGATATAGAGGCTCATAATCTGATAACAGCTAGTATATGTAGAGGAAAGTGGAAAGAAACTTGATGCATTTCTTAGCCCCAAAGGATACTATTCAAAGAGAATACATGACTACTAACACTGACCTACACATAACTCTGCGTACTCTATCCCATGACGATAGCCCCAGTACTATACATTAATACTACTTATACAGTCTCTATCATCATAATTGTTCATATACTGGTAGTATGTTTCCTGAGCAACTTCTTCACAAAAGGCTTCAATATAGATTCCAGTTTCCTTGTCTGAAGTCTTGAGTACCTGCATTAGCAGGTACTAGTATATCATGGTAGGCCACTCCTTAAATGCTTCTGGTTTGAGGTGATCTCCCTTTCTGCTAAATTTATCTAATAGTAGTAGTTTTATCTTTAGTTTCTTTTCCAGTTAACTATTAGAGCTATCAGCATGCAGTCCTGGTGGCACTACTGCGGCTTCTGAGCTTAATATGCTAAACTTACTTGTTTCACTTTTACTATCCTCTACTCCTATAGGTCTCTTTAAGGATTATATAGATAGTGGCAGAGCCACTAATGCTTTGCCTTGCTGTGGGCTGGCCAGGAATCTACCAGGTGTCTGTACTGCTTCTTTAGCTAACTGTTACGTGTTCAGGCCAGGCCCTAGTCACGTAGCGGTACGATAGGAGCAGATGGCTTCGTGATCAACACGAAGCGAGCGCTGCTTGTTAAAGGAGGCTTCGAACGGGGTGTAATAGGAGATCAAAGAAGTAACTGTTCAACCAAGTATATTTTAAGAATACTGTCTGTCGAAGTCTGCTGTTTCCATCACAGAAATCAGCAGTCTTTAAATACAGCATATCGCTTATCTCCAGTATGAGCGATATTGCAAAACAATGTTTGTATCAACCGATAGCATACGAAACAATTCACGTATCAAACGATACCATGAACTAAACATAAAACAATCTGTGTATCAGCCGATAGCACACGAAACAATACAAGTATCAAATGATACTGTGAAACCAAACATAAAACAATGTGTGTATCAGCCGATAGCACACGAAACAATACAAGTATCAAACGATACTGTGAAACCAAACATAAAACAATGTGTGTATCAGCCGATAGCACACGAAACAATACAAGTATCAAACGATACTGTGAAACCAAACATAAAACAACCTAGTACCTGTACTGGTTACACTAACTCTTCTATAGACTCTTCTAAGTTTTTTGTAACCTGGTTCCTATCAAGCTGCCTGGTAGCTTTGTCGATTCTGAACTTTCATTTGGAGTCTTTTGACTTCTTAGGTTATTTGGACTTGATAAGTCCTTCTTGTGGAACCTGCTTCCTACTTCTTGTCTCAAGTAGCTCAATGGTGGTTTGGTTGCTGGTGAAGCCAACTACTTCTGGGTTCTGCCACTTCCTGCTACTAGCATTTTTTTGTGGACTTGTATAGGTTTATTAGACCTTGTTCAGGTACTGAATTTCATAACTACTTACTGAGGTTAAAAAAATGTAATGTATTTACACCTAGGATACTAATCACGCTGAGTATATGATAGTAACAGATAGCCTGCTTAGTCAATAAGGGGTGAGAGCCATATTGATTAAAAAAGCCTTCAAGAGGATATAATAGGAGATCTGGAAGTAACTATTCTACTAAGTATACATTAGCAAAAATCAATTCTGTGTCAGATGCACCTGCCCTGCATCTAGGTGCAGGTTCTGTAAAGACTGTGTCCTATATGTCCTGTGTGTCCTGTTCCTAGGTGTTAGAGCAGGTTGCACCCTGTACATCCAGTACCTTGGTACCAGATCTCTTTGCATCCTACTCCATCCTAAGCAAAATGAGAAATTGAGTGATCTTTCTAACTTCTGGTTCCCACCTCCTACTATGGCTCCTACTACACCCCCTACTATCCTCCCTACCACCCCTCTTACTACCCTTTACCAAATAGACTACTCAGTCTCTCTCTGGTACATTACTATAGTACTGTACCTTGCTGTTTTGCCCACAAGCCTGAGACCCATACCAGTACCTACACTGACAATGGGCCCAGTGATAGAAGTTGCATTTACCCTACCAAGGCTATAGTGATGTGCTAACTTTGATACCAGATCCCTCGGGTATCCCTTCGGCACAGGGGCTGATACCCAATGGCCTAGTCCTACCCGATGCCAACTTTCCAATGGTATAAAGAATGTCTACTCAATATCATTATCCATCGAGCTACAGCCTGTTATGGAGCTAGTATTTATCCTGTCAAAGTGCTGACTTTGACATCAGATTCCTTGGCCATCCGTTTAGCGCAGGGGCAGATACTCGATGTCCGAGGCCTACTCAATGCCAGCTTTCCAACAGTAGAAAGAACATCTACTCGGTACTAATAACCGTGGAGTTATACCTGTTATAAAAGAAGTATTTGCTCATAAGATTCTGACTATCTGTCTATATGTCTGCTATATCTAGTATAATAAATCTATAATAAACTATGCTCTGTTTTCAATATCTAGCTGTGACCTAGGTCACAGTACTGTATCTTGAAAATAAGGAATGCATCCATTGGATCCTGAGCTGTAGTGTACTATTTGGTTGTATCCAGAGTTATAGTATCATATTTGGTTGTATTCTGAGCTATAGTGTAATGTTTGGTTGCATCCTGAGTTTTGGTGTGATCTGCTGTTGCATCCTGAGTCATGGTTTAGATCCTGTGCATTCTATGCATCAGATACAAAGAACATACAGAATGTAAGCTCTTTTTTTTACTGATGTATTAAAGATATTGTCAGTTGAAGTCTACTGTTCCTATTGTGGAAATCATCAGTCTTTAAATACAAATTGTCACTCATCTCCAGTTTGAGTAATAATTGAAACCTGTTCAAAGTGTTAAGCGATATCTTTGAAATATAGCAAGTATCAAATAATACCATTAAATGAAAATATAAAGTATTCCAAGTATCAAGTGATACTTTTAAAACATAACAAGTATCAAATAATACTGTAAAATAAAATATAAAACATTCAAAGTATCAAGCGATACCTTTGAAATATAGCATGTATTAAACAATACTATAAAATGAAATATAAAATATAACCTGGTACTCATATCAGTTACAATTCTAACTAGCAACTAGTTTCTCACCAGTGCTAAGGATAATAGTCTTATTATACTGCACTTTAATAAGACAAAAAGATAGTTGGAGCATAAGAGTTTTGTATTTATAAAGTTATAGATAGAAAAGAATAATAAATAGTTTTGTGAAAAGCTAACCGATCTGTGAAAACCTAATCTTTATATAAACCTATTTCCACAACCCTACTCCTGACAAGTCACAACTCTGACTCATCAGAAGTATTTATAGTCAAAAAGTAGGAGAAAGTGTTATGTTACAAAATATTAAGTTCAAGATTTGTTATATTTTACAACATCTCTAATTTCTCTACTCTTCCATAATGAATAATTCTACTGATATCTTCTTTAGCTAGAATAAGGAGAAAGGCACCCTCTATAAGACTATGGTTTTTAGTTTTGCTTTAGACTTTATGCTATTCACAGGTTAGAAAATATGCTGTTTTCAGAGAAATGATATTTTTTTAAATAGCGATGTGCCAAATAGGGTCTAAATTTTCTTTTTAAATATATAAAATAGTTTTAGCAAAATTCTTTCTACAGCTCACATAATTCCATCTCACATAAAACTCAATTTGAGGAAGTACTAAGAGTATAGAAAGAGAAACATTTTTTTGGTTAATATTGAGTCCAGAAAACTTCACTTAAATTTAAAACTAATATTTGTTCATGAGTCTTGAATTCCAAGTCTTATTATATCTTAATCCAACCTACTAGTAGGAAAATGAGTTTCACTAATTAATGTAGTATATGACAATACCTTTATTGGATCCTGAATTTCACTCACTTTTAGAACTTTTAGCAAGTACAGAATACAATTCTCTATCAACTATTTAGATGAGATAGTTGCAACCATTATTTCCTAGACTACTGAAATTCTGAAAATCTGACCATTTCTCTTATCACCTAGTACAGTGTATACTTTGGGTTACTGCTGTAGTCCCGGTTTGTTCTTAATGAACATGTAGTAGCGGGCATTCTGAAGTGTGTACGAGTACGTCTCTGAAGCTCTGGTAACAGCAGTGCGGCTTACTAACAATTGAAGGAGTATGAGTCCAATATTATTATTATTATTCAGGTTTCCGTAGCCCCGGAGATAGCCTTGTGCTTGGAAACGAACGAAAGAATGGCTCTAAGCCAAAACCTCTGCCAATGTTTGGACCTACGGACACTGCGAAGTTGACCGGAGCAGTGGCGGTGGCCCGAGCCAGGTAGAATGGCGCGGGGTGGCTTCTGATAGGGTTAGGGGTCGAGCCATAACATAATTCACTTATTTCCCGCCGACCTCCACTAACGAGTACTCACCATAAGGCTGCCATCTATACACCTCCGCTTGTATTATATGCTCTTCCGCCGTCCCCTCTCCTATGCGGACTATCGGTGGCTCCTCTGTTCTCTGTTTCTTTGACTCCGGGCCTTTTTTTTACTTCCAAATCTAAAAATGGCTTGCCTAAAGGAGACCTGAGGTATCTTGTCATAACCGTACGAATGAAATAGGGAATGCGATGAAGCTAACAAAAGCTTAAACCAGGAAACCTGTGATTGGTCCCACTCTTTTCCGCACACACACACATCTCTCGTTAACCAAGAAAAGGGCGAAGGGGATGAGAATTGGCAATGGAAGAAGGAACTGCTGACAGCCCGTGTTGGAATCGCAGTACTCTCGGGCCCTAAATTCCTAAGTGCAGATATCGCTTCTCATACATCGCCCTTTACCATAACATACCGGTTGCCTCATTCCAGAGCATAACGCTCCAAGTTTCGGCATGCACCACCAGAAATCTGAACTTTTCCCCATGATCTAGCCTGTTAGTCCCGTGATGTCGTACCGCAGATGCAGGACGGGCCGAATCCGGAGGATCAACGATCGATAGTCAAATTATTTCCCTGTTCAATAGTGCTCGCGGCGCTGGTGTCACCTTTGCGCGGACGTCCGTGGAGGATCTAAGTAGGGGAGTTAGGCGTCTAAGAGTTTCTTCAAAGTTGGTTGCAGACCCCACTTCTGCCGCTTCCCTTCCGAGGGGCGTCGGCCAGATATCCGGAGATTTTTATCACATCCAGACTCACTACGCGGCATTTCTCGATAGAGATCGCGGGGACCTTGGATAGCACGGCATATACCCGGTACGCCACTCCAATTATCGCATATGGCATTATCAGTTAGGAGCGAATCAACCCCTGTATTAAGGCGGCGCAGTTGTCGGATTCAGCACATTTCAGTTGCGGCAAGGCTGCTCCACCGATGGCAGAATCTGTCCCTGATTCTAAAACCTGAACTAGCGTAACTATTTCACGATACGGGAAGGCGGGGAGAAGAATCGATTCTAGGATTGGAAACTTATATTCTGTCGAGTATGAGCATCGAGTCCGCATCGGGTAATCTCAGTGTTACATTATCTACCACACCTCGCAAGGCTTTTCTATATCCGATGATTTGTTGGCTCTTGCCCGCATCTCAAGATTCCCCGGGTCAACGGTGCAAAGCACTGTGATCACCGCCAATAAACCGAATGGAAGACTAGCACCCTGCGACTCCCAGATCGGTCTTGAGAACGCGGGAGTGTATATGGCACTAGCCCTTACAAGGTTGCGAAAATTGATTTCGATATTTTCCCGGAGAGCCGGCCACAGGCATTTAATGATACCATGTTTCCGGCCCTCATAGAACTTACTGTTTCTCTTATGGGAATCAGGAATATAGTTTATGGGCTTGAGGAATCAAATTGCCTACCTTAAAGCCACTACCCCTTTTTCGCCGATAGGCACAATTACTTGGAGGCCTCGGAACTCTCCCTCTTCCCCCAGGTTCTGTGTATCGTAGGGGGCGGTTTCTGGAAGGCTGTAGCGCAGAAGCTTGAGTATAATAATATCAACCACTAAAAAATGGATCCCCCTCAACACCCCTAAGGATCCCGGATATCCGACGAATCCAGTGCCTACATCATGCAAGCCCTGGCTTTTTCGCCCGTCTAATTTCCTCATAGTCCTCACCCTACTGTTTAGAACAAAATGCACGGTTCCGAGTGTCAACTAAATAGCCATGATAGCTTAAACCAAGGAGTATATACACATACCATTTCCCTAGTCACATAACTTTGTATTGATCCTTGGTTTGCAGTGCATTTCCATTCCTCCTAATATCGCGTTGATAATTTTTCTGAGGAGGAGAGACGAGCGGAAGATACCTGCTAGTGGAAGATGATCGACGTTAACATGGTTGCCCTCCTGATTTTCCAGTTGAAGAGTAGATGCTCTGAATTCAATCAGGGTGCGCTATTAAACACAGAGACTCGCACGGCTGAGGAACGATATGAGAAGATTTTCTCTCATCCAAGAGCTCAAAGTAGCTGAATTCCCCTTTCCGGTTAGTTGGCTTATGAGAAAGTTTTTATATTGATAGGGTATCGATCTGGCAGCTACTTTTATCAACTTACTACTCGCACAATTTAACAAGTATCATACGGATCACAGCATCCCTCTTCAGCTGAAACCCTTTTTCCCTAAGGGGGGTATTGCGTAATTGGAGTTATTGCGGTTACACGGGCAAATATAAACTCCATTTCACCAAGGCCCTTTTCTCCACGAGGCCCCATGACTTTCAATTAGACTATGATATCATAGTAGCTTCTGCGAGTCCTATGGTAGGCCACATAGATCGTGGATACCACCATTTAGGAATTGAGTATCTTGTAGGGATGCCCCAAATAACATTATAACGCGCTTGATTACCTCCTGCCTTTCCTGAAGCAAATGCATACGCTGCGCTTCTGCAATAGTTACCACCCTGTCTTTTGCATCACGGGACCGGTATTTCAGTCCAAGATGCGAGTTCCCGAATAAGAGCTTTAAATGAAAGGCTTCAAGTCCGTTTTTCTATAAAGGGACATTCTTCTCGCTCAACAACCTCCCATAATCCCATCCTCACAGATACATATTTTCCACACAATACTCTGCATAATATCAAAACTATGTCTACGGGAGCGACCAATCGAGTCCCAAGGGTAGGCCAATGGCTTCCCGAAGACTGCGCTCTCATGCGCCTCTAGCTCCAAAGATTGCTCGACCAGGTTGACAGGAAGAGAGGTCTTTACGATAGTAACGAACCCTTCGTTGGGGTCATTCAAGAATTCAAAGAATTGATCGAGACGGATCCCGCAATCTACATGCTCTTCCACCAGATGTTTCATCAAGTCCCCCTCAAGCCGCCCTACGACAACGACCCCACCGGCAAACCCCAAGTTCGTAACTACATCAGAATGCTCGAGTGCTTCAACGAGATCATGACTACAGCGCCAGCATACCAGAAAGATACCGGGCTCGTCGGCTTCCCACTCAACGCAATTATCGACTGGCCCATGGGCACTACCAGTGGCTTTGCCGCTTTCCTGAACGAAAAGGTCAACGCTCAGTTCACCAAAGTTCTCAATTACTGGGGTAACTTTCTCAAATCCCCAGAATCGGCATACGTCCTCAACGACGACCCAGAATCCGGATGGTTCGGGGAAGCCGCCATGTCGGAGGAGCTAATGCAGAATTTCTCCACGACCTACATCTGCGATCCGGCAGCTCAACATTACGGCTTCACGTCCTGGGACGACTTCTTCGTGCGTGAGTTCAGGCCCGACGCTCGTCTGATCGAGCTACCGGACGACGACCGCTTCATCATAAACGCCTGCGAGTCGGGACCGTACAGTCTCCAGACAGACGTCAAAGCGATGGACCGCTTCTGGATAAAGGGCCAACCATACTCGGTCTCCCACATGCTCGCACAGGACCCCCTCGCGGACCAATTTGTCGGGGGGACAGTCTACCAGGCATTCCTCAGCGCGCTGTGCTACCACCGCTAGCACAGCCCCGTAAACGGAACCATCGTCAAGAAGGTCCAAATCCCAGGAACCTACTACTCCGAGGCGCGCGTCGCCGGTTTCGACGAGGCCGCACCGAACGAGTCCCAGGGATACATCACCGAAGTCGCGACTCGCGCGCTGGTCTTCATTCAAGCGGATAATCCGAATATCGGACTGATGTGTTTTATGGCGGTTGGAATGGCCGAGGTTTCGACCTGTGAGGTAACCGTTGATGAGGGGGATCAGGTTAAGAAGGGAGATCAATTGGGCATGTTCCATTTTGGAGGGTCCACGCATTGTCTCATGTTCAGGAAGGGGGTTAAGGTGATTTTCGAACTGCCCGAGGAACCAGGGTTGGATGCGAATATTATTCAAATCCACAAGGTTATTGCGTTTGTGCCAGATGAGGGTGATGGGCAATAGGGAGCCACCTGGCTTCCTGATCTCTAGTTTTGTAATTGAAACGGTGATCGGGTGGCGCTAGGGTTCGATCCGAGTGGAGTGCGGTGGATTGGAGGTATAAGGTTTTGTTTCACTGTTATCAGCATTGAATTTGATGATATTTATGGAAGCAACTCTGGTATCAGTAATCGAGTGACAATTAATGACCGCAGGTTACCGTAGTTCCATGGAACCGCCGCGTAACGGGTTAATACATAGTCTGCTCCCCCAACGCTTCATCATCGATGGTGCGAACGCAAGACCCAAGTGACAACCACTCTAGTGGTGAGAGATCGCCAGGATGTTGACCCCACATTACCCTTTACCCCAGGATTAGAGGATTGGAAATTAATCTTCTGTGCTATGATACAAGCACAAGTTACATCTTGAGTAATGCTGTTGGGGGTGTTCGCTCGCAATGAAAAATGAGAGCATGAAAGTCCCCATCTGTACATTGTTAAATAAGGACATATACTCGAGCACTGTACCCAATAGAAGAACTCAACGATAGATATAAATTTTTTATCCACCTAAAACACACCCAAAGCTACAGTGTCAGTGTCATAATATCTACCCCATAAAAATCCTTTCTAAAATAAAACCCCGTTCTTAGGGCATATGCAAGAAAATAAAAGCCCAAAGCCCATCCGAGTGCCCCCCATAAAGCCGTTGCAATATTTATGCCTCCAAAGAATCAATCCATTCTCCAATCTCGTTCCACTCCTCAATCTCAAACAGCGATCTCTTCCCCGGGCCACGAGCTCCAATAAATCCCTCCGGAATGCCCTTCCGAATAGGCACTCCTAACCTTCCACACACATGATCCAACCCTCTCCCAAAAACAAGCCCCAGATCCGCCTCATACATCGCGAAAAGGTCCGTGAGGGCATCGCCAGCATAAACAACCACAACCTCGTAGCCCTTCCGCTTCTCCTGGTCAACAATCCAGCGGGCATAGTCTCTCTTATCAATCGAATTCCACAATCCACCTCCATTGAGTCCAATGCGGTCGAGAAACCCTGTGAGTTTTCCATCTGGTCCAGCGATCATCTCATTCGCGTAAATTCCCACATCTTCCCGCCCGCCAAGACAGTATCCGATCCACTCCCTGCTCCATCCAACACTAATAACCGCAATTCTCCCACCACCGCGGGAAACCTTATCAAAGACGTCCCTCCACCCACTCCTCATCACGCATCCATTATTCTTGTATGCCTCCTTAATTAATTCCCCGCGTTGCATGCCACGGAAGACACCTCCATCCTCCACCCGACGAATGCTAGCCTCCTCAACGTCTCGAATCAAACGAGCAAACTCCTCCTCGTCGCTGAAACTCTTGCGAGTCTCTGGCGGGAACGTAGCGGATATGGCAGCGTAATCATCAAGCCACATCTTCAGATACCATTCCCACGGATGCGCGGGCTTGTCGTCCTCGGGGTGGAGGGCGTACGCTGCGCGTGCGATTATGGGGGTAGTGTCATTGTGCAGTTGAGTGAGGGTTTGGTCAAAGTCTGTCAGGAGGATTATGCGCGGCATGGCTTGTGCCGGGTGTGGGTGTTGGAAGAGAAGGAGGAGGAGGAGGAGGGCAAAGGTGGTTAATAGAAGGACCTTGAGGGGGGGTTTGCGGGGTGGCATAGCAATGGTGGCGGCAGTAAACGAGGTTCCGGGGTAGGCTTTCTTGTGCGCGTGGTGGTGGTGGTGGGGGCGGTATTGACAAGGGTTGGATCCGAGGATTGGTCGTTGGTGGGGTGGATAGGTGGGGGTAGGCAAGAAACTTTTGATATGCACTCGATGAAATGAGAATGAGGCCATAGTTTCATAAGCAAGTCTCGCTAGAGCATGTGCCAATATTTGATCTTAACGCCAAGGTCAAAGGCCTGAGACCTTCTGGAACAATATGCCCTGCAGCTACTAGCTACCCTTTTAGCCAACGCGAGTGAGCAGGAGACTTGTCATACTCCAGATCCTTTGCGGTTGTATGATAGGGTGATCTAGTAATTTTTGGTGCGGCATTGGGATTTCGGTAGTGATTTCCGAACAGAAATAGATAGTAAGAGATGTTGGGAGGATTCGACGGCAGTTGCGGGGTTTATATATGAGAATTAGGTTTATACTGGGGGAAGATATACAACGGCAATATCAAGAGCACAACGTTTCCCTACATAGCGGGCGGCCCCGGCACAACGAGCACACCTGCATATAAAATGCCTTGAACTATGACCCAAAACCATAACGGCCCACCAAACACGAGCCAATAAATGACGAGTGTTCGCTACGGGGGTTCGCTACGTAGGGAATCATTGCAACCTATAGTACAGTGCACAACTGAATTTCGCTGAAGTCAGCGGCATAGGTATCAATCAGTCCGGGAGGCGTGAGCCGCCGCCAGGGGCTCACTCCGCTCAGCTTACCCCGAACTCGGAGACTTCCCAAGAGGCAGGAACTATCCCTCAAACTCTCCTCCATAGCAAGTAGAGAGTTTCTCACGTGCGTAGAGATGCTTTTCCTTACATTAGACTCACTCGCACACAGCCAGTAGCGCCTCTGTTCATAAGCGGAGGGTAGGAACATATCCAAGGAGTAAACCGGCTCTCTGTGATCCTCCGGAAACCATACCGTAACCCATTCGTGCCGTCATACTATCCCACTTATGTTAGTTGCAGTGCATAAAACACGAACTGCGAAGGGAACACAAAAAGGGTCCCAATAATACCGTGGGGTAGATTGCGGAAGTCAGGCAGGACAAAATGCGCCGTCCAATTCACTGGAAGACTTCCGGGAATCTGGAAGGGATTTAGGAAATCTCTTAAACTAAATACCAGGAAGCTTTTTAGATAGGGTCTTGGCAAATTTTCACCCTTAAATCCGGTCGACCAATTTCCAAATTCTGAAAATTTCTAAAATCCGAACCACCCCTCCTCCCCCCCGGTTCAGATTCGAAAGGTTTAGAAGTCTAGAAACCTGCTTACCATTGGTCAGCCGCCTTCCAGGCCACAATTCTCCACAAATTGGTCATTTTCCCCAATACACAAAATGGAGAACTGATAAGCAACCATGGGATAGGACCCTATGAAAAATCGTTTCCTAATTGTACCCATCAAGTTTCATATGTGTAATTTCATTCTACTGTAATGTTTATAACCCAGCAATCTAAATTCAGAAAGCCATTTTTTCTACCGGAATAGTCCATGGTCCAGATCTTCGTTCCAAACCCCAGATTTTTCCAAATTCCTACGGGAATTCCTCCACGGTGTCAACAGACTTCTGATGTTGAGAGAACGTGGTTCTGGTGACTTGGGGTTTATATCCAAAGCTCCCGCTATAGAACCAGAACTAAAGGGAACCTCCCCCGGTATGTATAGACAAAACATTCTAGTCGAGCCTAAAGTAAGGAACATACCTGTTCTATCCCCAAATAAAATATCACATATCCCCGATCCGTCAGAACCCACCCAGGAATCCCTTTGCCTTTCCCCGAGCGAGCATTCATGAAGACCGTTCCCAGAATCCAATACGATGCCGAGAATACCGACCGCTATCCCCTATCATTCAATATTCCGCAACAGCAAAGATCCAGTCCCTGGCTTAATCCTCCATCGCACCATGCCTATCCACCCCCACCAGCTTATAGACCCACTCCTGCCTTACCCGCATTCACGGTACCTCCTAATCGTTACTTCCTCCCAGCTTTTACCCCCTTTCCCCTACAAGCATATAATACCAAAGTGGCCCATTACCGCAGCTGATGTGCCCCCCCCCCCCAGAGCTACTATCGAGCTGCCCCAACGCCGCTCCACCATCACCACCACCACCACCTCAAGCGTCTCCGATGTCTACGGTGTTGGAAGCATTCCCCAATTTGTAAAGATACGATAGCCCGCGTGTGGTGCTCAGCTTTATACAAACAAGGTTCTTACCCGCCAGCTAGCCAGTATTGAAGGGGCCTGTGCCCAGGATACCATGCTCGCTTGTCTAAAGTTAGGGATCGAATTAAGGCCGGATGGGGACTCATCATTCAGCCCCACTTAGGCATACTTTCCGCTTGTGATGGGTCAATGCCGTCACTCATTAGTCACATCGAAGCATATCAGAACGCTAGTGGAAATCACAACGGGCGAGTGCTACTTCATGAGGCGAACACCACCATCGGAGAAATTTTCGAAACATGCTGAGAGACGGGGGAAAAAAAAAAAGAGGTGGGAAAAGTATTCAACAAAAACGAGAGAAAATATAGCTATGTTATAGACATCAGGTAAGTTGACTAGACAACCAAATGGACAAACAAGCAAAAACAAATGCGACCGCTATGCCATCCCATGCGTAAACCCATACAATGCAAATCCCGCCCACCCAATCCCATCCCACAACAAAACAGATCAAACAACATTATGACCAGTCTCCGGTCTCCCACCCCCATTCATCCCCTTCTTCATAAGATTAGTCGCAAGGCTAACACCCTGTCCAACAATTCCGGCCCTCCCCACGGCTCCTCCTGCCACTCTTCCCGCAAATCCGCCGTCACTCCCGGCGCTGCTGCCCCTCTCATTGACACTATCAACCGCATTCTTCCACTCCCTCACCTCGGCAGGACCGATCCTCCCGCCGGTGCCCCTGGATAGCGCTTCCCCGGCCTTGCGCGTTATTTTCTCTTGAGTCTTTTCCAAAGTGTATTCCGTCACCACCACGGCGGCGAGACCGACCGCAGAGAGAAGTGTCAGGGCGAAGGAAGTCCAGCCGAATGCGGGAATCGTATTTCCGAGGTGCACGTTTATGGCGGTCAGGCCGAGTTGGTTAACGAGTGTTGCTACGGCGGTTCTGTAACTCCCATCATCAGTATTATATAAGTCTGAAAGAAGGAATGGGGTGGGGGGAGGGGAAAAGGAGGGTAACTCACGAAGTAACGTTCTGCAATACCATCCCACCCAACAGCGTCACTGTAGCCAACGCCGCAGCTCCGGCAGCCACCTTCTTGAACACGGGGTGCACAGGAATAACCGGCAAGCAGGAAATAGTGGTAGCGATCCACGCGACACCCAACACCACCAGGCTCGCCCAGACGGGTGTGCTAAAGCTGATCCTCTTGCGGTATATGTCCGCCACAGCAACCAGTTCCAAGGGATCCCCGCCGACCTCCTTAGCGGTGAGATTCAGGGCGCTAGCGTCGCGCGCGCACTCCCAGTCGCCGCTGTGGTCGATGCACAAGCTGCGGTAGCCCACGCGGATGGTGGAGAATGTCTTGCTACCGCGGTCGGAGGAGATGAGGGATGTGAGGTTGGTTATGAGAGGGGAGGGGCTACTGGTGTCGGTATCGTAACTCAATTCTATCAGGTAGAACTTTCTGAGCGACGGGGTGGAGCTCCCCGTCAGCAGGAAGGAGGTGAAGATTAGGGAGATGGAGAGGGCAACGAGGGAGAAGAGGAAGATAGGCTTTGTGCACTGGCCCGTGCCGAAGCGGGAGAAGCGGGTTAGGTTCAGCATTTTTATTCGTACGATAGCTGTAGTTGTTGTAGCGGTTGCGGATGGACAAATGTGAACGTGAATGACGGGCTTTAAAGCAGAGGGAGGTAACGAAGAAATAAAATTTAAAAAAAGCAAAGAAATAACGCAGTTATATGAAGACCGTAAGAATTAGAACGACCCAGTCGCCAATAGAATATAAAGGAAAGGAAAAAAAAGGAAACTCGTGGAGATGAATGAATACTCTGCAGAAGATAGAAAAGAGGGAAGAGGTCGCACAGCGTCCCCCACCATCTTATATACCCTACCGTCCCTCATATCATTATTGACACCATCTCCCTCGCAGCCATAGACTATGATACAATAAGTTTTGAACGTTGTCCCACCGAGCGCTTCCATGGACCAGCAGAAACCCGGTACACCCAACCATTGGCTGTCGAAACAAAACAGACGACACCGATCAACAGCCGCTGCGTTTTGAAGTTTATTCTTGGTGGCTCGGATACGCGAGCTGTATTCGGCCATCCCGGTGGCTTCTCGTTACCGCATCGGGCACCCGCCGCAACAAGATTCTCGAAATGAAACCAAAACAACTGTTTAGGGTGTTTGGGGTTGTCTTGGATTTCCAAGTTTGTATGTACGAGTATATGATTCTGCATCTTTCAAGAATTAGCGAATCGGCGGATGGGCGGATCAATGTATCTAAAACAGGGAAAACGCACCGCACTTGAGTCCCGCACGGTAGCCTTGCAGTCCAATAATTGGTGGGCAACTTCAATCGTCAATTCAGTATCGCTCTCGGCTAATTGGCCCACACTTCAATCTCTCCAACCGCCTCTATATTCTTCAGGCTATCTTTTCTAACCAATGCTCACCCGAGCGGTATACTCTACACTCCCCCCATCCATGCCCAAAACACCTCTTCCCCCCCCGGCTGTATCCACTCCCCATTTCATCACCCTCATTCCCCAGTATAAAAAACATCGTAACACCCATTATGACCTGTAAATCGCCCAGAACCAGAACATAACCGTAACCCGTTCCAAGCCAAAATGAAATGGCCGGAACACTCATAACCATAGGAACAATGAAAAAAATGCAAGGAGAGAAAAAAAACCAGCACCATCTTTGGTATAAAAAGTGGAGTATAAAAAAATATAGTAACGTCACGAAAAAGTGAGGTGAAAAGCATCGCTAACGAGAGATGATAGAGATGTAAAAAAAAAAATTTAAAAAAAATGCCCAGCCACAAACGAAGATGTCATGATAGTAAAACACATCTGATATTCTCCCCCCTTCCGCTTGCTCATCTATGCCGAGAGCCGCTATCAAGCATACGCGTGCATGCTATCCAGCTGGCCAGTTCCCTTCAAGTCATTTTCGAACCCCTCAGCGACGTTTAGAACAGTCCGGATATGCTTCATCTGAAGTCGCTCCTTCTTATTATTCGCCAATGCCTGTGACGTTCGGACAGCGTTCTTGATCTGTATCACCCATAAATGTTAATGCCTGATAAGCACACTTTATCAAATGTAAGAAAATCGTACCTGTCTACCATTAAGGTGCTTCTTCGCCAGCGACTCAATCTCCTCCTGACTCAAAACCTCAGGCGCATCCTCACCGTACTTGACTCGGACCATCTCCAAGAACATCTTCCAAATCTTGACTTTTGCCTTGAAAGTCAATTCATTGTACCGAAGAGCAACGTGAATCCTGCTCTGGAATGCATCATCAAATGTCTCGACACGATTAGTTGTCAGGAATAAGATGCCCTGGAAGTACTCCAAGAGTCTCAAGAAAATTGACACCAAAGCGTTACGATGCATATCAGCCATCGTTCTCCGCTCCAGAAATACATCAGCCTCATCCAACAATAGCACAGCACCCCAAGAATGGGCAATATCCAAGATCTTGTTAAGCTCGTGCTCAAGAACTGCAGGATTGGTTCCTAACTCTCCCGAAGAGACACAGTACAGGGGTTTCTTCAACAGTTCGGCAATACCTTCAGCGGTTAAAGTCTTTCCCACACCCGGAGGTCCGTGAAGTACCGACACCAACCCACGACCCTTGCCTTGTATAACATCATCGATAGTGGCAGACGCGATATTATGGCCAGAGTGCGATTCAACCAATGCCTTGACAATCTCTTTTTGCTCCTCGGCAAGCACAAGGGAATCAAAAGCCTTTTCGTTCCAATGAATTTCCTCGACGCCGGAAACGGTGAATTCCAACCAGAGCTTTTCATTAAACGACCACCCAAGCACGACGGGTGAAGCCGTGAGAAGCTCATCGTCAGTAAACACGGGCTCCGCCTCCTCATCGCCGTCCTCTCCCAGTGCTTCCACCCTCATTGACTTATCGTTCGCTTCTTGTTCTGTGACCACGTAAAATGACCCTTTTCCATCTGTCACAACCTTATGCTTCTCTATTTCTACCGGCACCTCGTTCTCCTCCTCCTCTCCCTCCTCCTCTCCTTCGCCACCACAACAACAATCCGTGCAGTCACCGGCTTCCGAGGAAGGCGAGGAACAATTCTGCCCTTCGGCATCAAAGAAATTGACTTGATTATCATCCTCTTCGTCGTTGTTACGAGACTTGACTGAAGAGATAAGGTAATTCGGATTGATCCGGCGGAATGTGGCGGGGTCAATCATGATACGCCCCTTGACCTATACCGATGTTAATAATTCCCCCTTTTTTTTTTTTTAAAAAAAAAAAAGGTCCCGGTTTCCTTACATGAACTTTGGCGTATTGCCTCCTCTTTTTCATGAATGCCAATCCATTGTGCATCTTGTACTGCATTCCTCGTAGTGAAACAAACTTGCGGCCACGTTCAACCAGGGTTTCCTACGAAATGTTAGCAAATACACGTTGAATACGTGTTTCACACTCCAAAGACTTACTCTCATGGTATCCTTATCTTTCCTATACTCCAATGGAAAACATGATAGCGAAGAGATCTTTCTCGGCCCCTTGAACGCATCAATGTCAACCATGATAGTACCCCAGCCGAAACCGCCTACTTCCCTGTTTGCCCCGGAGGACCTGCTGTCCTTACCAGCATACTCCAAGTATTTACCCTCAACACCCCACCATTTACCCCTCATAAAACTGGACTCTTTCTGAGCATACTCCAGCTTGAACGCCCTCGGCTCATTGCTACCAGCGCAAGTAGTGTACATCATAGTATTGGGTTTGAGCAACGCCCACAGCAAGTCATAGGTAATCATTGAGTTTGCAAGCAGAGGGTATAAAGTAGCCTTGACGCCAGCGTAATCCGTGTTCAAATACTCAATCAAGAGTTTGACATGATCAATCTGTTGAGAAATCTCCTCGGGTGTCAAAGGAATGTCTTCAGGCTTTCCGGGCTCTATCTTCTTCTGTTCAGGAGGTTCCTTTGGCGGTTCCTTGAGTTCCTTGGATTCGGCCTTCTTCGCAACCCAGGCCTCCATTTCGGGGAGGAAGTTGAACAGCATATTAGGATCGACCTCGGGAATGTCCTCAACAAGAGAGACCCCCCTAATGTCACCCATGATCTCAGTTAAGGCCTCCTTCAACAGGATGGACTTGAAATCAACCATGGTCTCCACATATTTATTTTCGTAATCGAAGACACGGCGAACAGTAAAGATGAATGAGGAATATTTGTCGGTCTTTGTATGTGCAACAGTATCGGTTATCGTATAATCATGTATGTTCTTATCCCACACTGCCTCGAAGGTTAGAAACAAATACTACGAAGTTCAATTGACGATAGCAAGGCCGGCGAAGGGAAAGCGTAATACTATGTGAAGAAGAACTCACATTCATCAACCCTCTTGTACTCCAAGATGCTCGCTCTCTCTCTTCCATCCCCCTCCTCCCCGCCTGGCTCCAGAGGGTTCTCGCCACCTTCGCCCATCATTGCATCGGCTGCTTCTCTCTCGGCCTTCTTAGCTCTCTTCTTTTCCTTCCTTGCTTTAGCCTTCTTCTTGGCCTTCAGCTTCTCACATCTTCGTCGCTTTGATGACTTTCTGGCTAGAATCAATCGTATCACGGCCGCCAATCTTTCGTTTTCTAGTTCGGAATCCGAAGACGAACCCGAGGAAGATGAGGAAGATGAGGAGCTATCACTATCATCGTCATCCGAGGCACTAAATGAGTCGCTTGAAGAGGATGAGTCACTCGATTCACTCCCCGACTTCTTGGCCTTCTTTTTTGATTTCTTCGATTTCGATTTCTTCTTTTCTTTCCTTTTATCCTTCCCTCTGCCCTTCTTATCCTTATCCTCTTTCTCCTTCTCTTCCCTTCCTTTCTCCTCCTTTTCCTTCTCCTCCTTCTCCTTCTTTTCTCGCTCATCCTTTTCCCTTTCCGCTTTCTCCTTCTCCTCTTGCTCCTTCTTGGCTCTCTCCTCGGCCCTCAGCTTCTTGTGCTTACACATCGCCTTCTTTGCCTTCGCTGCAGTGTTTTCCGGAGCTGCTACCGCTGAAGTAGACTGCGAAGCGGCAGCAGTGCCCGGAGCTGAATCGTGCGATGCCGAGGGAGTAGCATTGCCGTCTGTAGAAGTGGAGATAGGGGTAGTAGTGGAAGCGGTCGACGCGACGGGAGTTTCGGAGGGAGCGGTTTCATTGACAGAAACTTCCTCTGTCGGTGAAGTGGGCTTAGAAGTCATTATGCTGCGGAGCTCTCTCTGCAGCTGATGGGGGGATTGTCCGTGGTATTGGCGAAACAACAAGGCGAATTCTCAAACGGAAAAAGCAGCAGATATTTAGGGAAGAAGAAAGGTACCGTATAGGGGATAATGGTGTATAGAATGATGAAGAATGATGGATTCAGAATGATGGAGGAGATGATTGATGGTCAAGGGGAAGATGGATGATAAGCTATGGTCGGTGTGGGGGAGGGGAGGAGGAAAGGACAATAGCAAGAGGTGGGAAGGTGAGAGGAAACTCTAAGGCAAATCAATCAATCAATCACAAGCTCGAGCCGCGAATCGGCAGAATAAGTGGCAGAACAAATAGCCCAGCCACGCACCACAGGATAAACAGGTAATGGCGGTGAGTATGATACGGTAGGGTATGATGGGCGAGGACCGGATTCAGCGCAATCGGGGATCTCTTCTAACGAGAGGAAGAAAGGGGCAGAAGGTTCCGAGTGCGGGCTATTTATTCAAGGGAAGGGCTGAGGAGTGAGCTTAGCTATGATATGACTCTGGGGAACACTGCAGGGGCAAAGAAGGGGAAGAGAAGGTGAAGAAAACAGAGAAAATAATATGGTTAATAACCTTATTATTGTCAAGGGGTAGGGATTAGGAAGCAAGTTGACATGGTATCAGAGTCCCAGGAGTCAGCCAGCCAGGTGTGTAATTACCGTAAGCCCCAAAAGCATGAAGTATCGAGCGACGAAAACCACATCACGGTAGGACACGGTAGGGAAGATGGCTATGAAGTATCATACCATACTGTGTCGTATACGGTAGTATGATATCTTGCATCGCACTGCATCTTCAATAGGGTACTGTACTCGGGTGTAAGGGTATTTGGGGACCGGTAACACAAGCACTGTTCTGGCGTGTTGCTGGAGAAAGTGCTCACAAATGCTTGTGTTACCGGTCCCGACTTTTTGCCACCACCAAAGAAATCTCACAAGGTATCACTCGAATTCCCTAATCTGGTTTAGTTCTCACACAATTTCACACCTCCTGATGGAGGTGGTCCCGACTTTTATCAACCCCCTAGTACTCGAGTGCGGTAGGGTTGCCCAGTTCGCTGCAGCTTACAATTCAGATGGCAGCCTTGGGGGGGTCTAAGCCTGCGGCTCTGCTCTGCAAACCCTGTGCTGCGCTCCCCGTGAAGGAAGGGTTATCTTCACCAAAGTATCATGGACGGACAACCGAGGAAAGCTTCTTCCTCGACAAGATATGGCAAGGGAGGAAGGGGAAAAGGGAAAAACCTTATAATTTACCCGTAGCTCGGGAGCTGAGAGAGGTTGTCTAAGCCCCGCCGCCCCCCCCCCGAAAGCCGCAAGTTAATGTTTGTTTGTGTCGACCGTGTGAAGTCATCAACACAGCCAAAAGGACGCACCCCCGAAGCAAAACCTACCGCTACGGTACCATACCGCGCTCCATCGTGAACGAAGCGAAGGGGGGGAAAAGGGAAACCTTAACACAAGATGAACAGTTGATATGCCAACACTCACAGCAAAGGCTTATCAAACCTATGGCCGAGCTTCAGGCCAGACAAAATATCCACAAACTCATCATAACACCGAAAAAAACATGGGTAGGGGGCAGGGCTGTCGCTTCTCTCTTGTTCTGCCTCTTTCTAACCAAAACCTGCAAACAACACACCTGGGCCCCACAAGCGCTCGCCCACCAATCGCTACCCCACAAGCCTGTGCAAACCGATATCGCCCCAGTGCTTTCTCGAGGAGCTGTTTCTGTCAAGCGCAGCACCGCACACCCTCTTCCATTGCCGTCGCCCATCCGACTCAATCGTATGAAGCTTTTCACCCTGGTTTGAATGTTTTATCAATGTGTCACTCGGAAAGTGCGCTCGTTCATGCAAGAGAGATGCACAGGGCCGGCCTTACAGCCGTACTGATATCTACCCTATGATGGTTGTTAGCTGAAGTTTAGGGGAAGAAGAAAAGAAAAGAAGAAAAAAGATTGGAAAGAAGAAAGAATTATGATGGTGAATGCACAAACCAGAGCACCATGTTATGCGGGGGGGAGCGGAGGACAAGGCGGCAATCCTGAGTCATAAATACCGGTAGAGCAACAGTACGAGTACCGGCAGCATTCAGCTTCCAAGGCTAGTTATGTTTCTAACGCGAGAGCCCCTTCTCCTTCCCCTCCCCCCTCAATCTCGAGTCGTCAACAATAGCAAAGGTACATTTGTTGATATGCTTTTCATTCCACCTTATGCACGCCATACTCTGCCCTGACTCACATACTCTTGGCATTCCGATTCTTATTAGGCCTTGCTCGTGTACCGGTGTCTCTACCCTACCTAACATCCCTTGGGCGGTGGGGTGGGCGGGGAGTCGCGGGCATTATACAGTACTATACCTACTCCAAAACCTCTACCAAAGCAGCCCGGAAGAGGCTTGTGAAAAGGATTGACCATCTGGCCGCGTCAATGGCTGGGCGCTCCAGATTCCTTCAAAACAGGTGCTGTTAGGATGACGAACGCTGTGCAGTTACTGTTCCCGGGCCCGGCCAGCCTGCCCCCCATGCTTGTGACTTTATGCATTACCCATATTGTACTCACAATCCTGTGTGTGTACTGTACGCGTACGGTATAATACCCAGGGGGGGGGGGGAGGCGGATAAAGCAGGTGCAGACCTCAGAGTCAGCACGCCACAACAAACCATAGCCCGTCATCAACTCCCCGAGTTGAGCCAGGCTTCCGGGCAGCTGCAAGTGGACTTGACAGCAACAGCTATCGCAGCCGTGGGCTCGAGAAACTATACTGCGATAGTTCAGACGAGGATCGCAGAACTAGCGAGAAACGACAGTAAAAGCCTCAATCAACAAAGAGTATTACAAACCATAGTACAGCACTGTACAGTGCAGTGACGGTATTTCGACGAGGCCGACACTGAAATCGACACGGCATTTGCAAGCCTTAATATCCGTTTTGGTCAGCGTAAGCACTTCTCAAAGTGTTGGTGCTCCCACGGCGTCAGGTGCGACCGACACATCCAAGATCGCCGCCGTTCCTCCACGCCAACGCCGATGAGCCGCTTCTTGGTAGTACAGGACGGTCTTGTAAATCCTACCAGTAGGGGACTGCTGTAAGGGCTCTGAATTCAAGCACGGTACCGGTACGGTACTAAGCTCTTCTCCATGAGATCTCCTAATCGATAGAACTCCTAGGATTACTCATGCCATAAGTTACCCATCGCGACAATACCCCTACCGTCTCTACCAAGGGCAGTCGCGACTTCGATCCGGCGGCATGAACACAATATGATACGGTACTGGAGTGAGTGAGGCATCATCCGCCAGCCAGGGCCAGCCTACTCCGGCACCGGCAACCCTCTCAGCCTTTAGGCCGGCGCCCTCTTGTAAACAAGCCCCTACTATCATAGTTCTGTATCAATTTGTGAATATTATTATATTATTATATCCTGGATACGTACCTACCACAGGATGGCACTTTTGAATGAACCCTCCCCCGCTATGGGGCCTGTCACCTCCGATCCAAGTTTTTTCCTCCTGAATATTAACAGCGGGCACTTGGGCTGTGTGGTTGGCCGAAACTCCTTCACTGCTTCTCCAGGCAGCAGCATGTTTATCGAGTGAACCCATCGCACCGTCAAGCCTCAATATCCGATGCTTTTGCTCGACGCTTAGCATTTACCCGAATATCTCGCTCAGGGCGTGGCATGGCGGGAGTTAATATCGAAACCTCGGGGCGCACGTCATAAACCTAAAGGAACCGAGTCCAAATCGCTTTTTAAGTTATGAGACCGTAATATGGATGTCTGCGCCCTGTACCGCACAGTACCCTACCGCGCGGCGCCCGGAGTAATCGGTCGGAGGGAATCATACCCTTCACGGAATAAAAGAAGAATGGTATGATACAGCGTTCACGGAATCCCTCCCTTTTCGTAGTTGGGGTAGGCTTAGCTGCAAACGAGGAACCATCGTTTGTTAGAAATCCTCACGGACTAACCCTTGTATCTGGTATGCTCACGGCCACGGTATGATACAAATGCCGATGCAGTGCCCACGATAAAGTCAACAAAAAGTTAATTTAGGTTAACCTGCAGAACAATTCCTGTCTCGTATCTTGTATACGATGTGGTATCATAGTTTTTTGGACATAGCTCACGGCGGGTCGCCCATTATGGTACTGCTCGAGTAGTGGTCCTTCCTGAGCCACAAGGTCCACATCTACCCTACACCTTGTAGACCCTCTGCATAACTCAGCCGCACATAATCAAGAAACCGCTGTTACGATGAATTCTAAAAATAAAATAAAAATAAAAATAAAAATAGTACAGATATACGACCCTACCTAAACCTGGATACATTTTGACTTAGGGGCCCATTACTGCGGGTACAGTACGGTAGTTGTTATAGAGGTTCATGGGGTTAACCGTGGGCGGGGGACTCCGACTTGGGAAATCCAAGTATGATACGGCAACTCTACAAGTACTGTACCACTTCAGAATAGCAGAACCGCGCCAAAATGGTAAAAAAACAAAGTGAACATGAGCAATCGGGGTTAACCATAATAATCCCCTCATGAATTCCCACCAAATTATGCATTCAAGTAGCCGAGAATCTAGGAATCAATATTTCACTACAGCACCCTCACACTCCTGATAGACCCGGCTCAGAGACAAGCGTTCCTGGGAACGACTAGTGTTTTCTTTGACACGGTATAGCCCGACCCCTCTAGCCGTGCCGGATCTCATCAACCGGTGCCCGCAACCCCGCCGACCAGTCGAATCAAACCCATCGCGGGCAGATGCGGTGCTAATTTTATGGCGAATTCCAAAAGATCTTATGATATAGGTGGTTCGAGTGAGGTCCGCTCTAAACCATCCAAGCAAGTACCGATGCTACGCCGGAGTACCGTATCATCCGCATGTACGAGTTCTGCACGATACAAGTGCTGTACCGGTACTCCTGCTGTACCTGAGCTCACCTGCCTTAACTCTCAGTTTGTAAGCGGGCTCTCGCCTGAGTCTCTGACTGGAGCTGAGCTGGGGGCACAGAGTCTCGCATGCACGACTACCGTATTGGAGAAACCGGAAGAATCGCACCTCGCTATGAGGTCCAGAATTCCCCCCTTTGGATTAATGGGGGCTGACAGGGCTATAAAAGCCGGCTTTCAGCCCTCCGCTGAGACAAATAAAAAGAAAAGAAAAAAACAAGACAAACTTTACCACGGGAGGCGCCTCCTATGTCCTCGCACGAGGTCTACCGGTAGTTATTTTGGCTTCCACAGTATTGTCCAGCGAAATTACCATGACTCAACGTCAGCAAGATGAAGGGCTACCCGGAGGGATCAATACCAGGAGCTCTTAATCCATGAATCGAGAATCAAGGGTGCGGCACCAGTACCATCGAGATCTCTAGCGTTAGGGCAGTGTTAAAGAAAACTGGCGCATGGTGGACAGAATCTATCATAACTCTCTACCGTTTCTCTACGATAACCCCCCATTGTTAGTCCGGCCAGGGAAATAACCTGAAGGATTCACATCTCTTCTTCTGGAGTCGTCCTGAGTCAATTGCCAGAATTGATGCATATGCAGCCCAACGAGAACCTTCCACGTGGGTTTGAGCGCAGCACCAACTAGAGTTCGCCTCCCCTGTTATCATTTCCGTGATAATCCTCACTATTCTCATCCCATGTGTTTGGTTTACATGTTAACCCCGAATCAATTCATCTCCCTTTTATGGGACAAGCAGGTATCCACATTTGGATAAGAACCTAGGGCATTGTTGACTACTCGAACGCACCAACGAGCACTGTACTAACGGTAGCCCTCCAGTCCCATTCGGATCGCGCGAAACCAGATGTGCCATTGATAATGTTAGAGATCTTCGGTGCGGCAGTGAGGCAACGGGTCGATAGGACAGAAGCTGGCCATATACCGGGGATCTGTGTTCTTTAACTGGAGCCCACGGGGGAACTTTACTGGGCCGGGCAGTCTTGGAGGTTCCCTCCCCCGTGGGGAAATTAAATGCTATAAACGTGGCCTGCCCCCCTAAGGAAGGAGCATCTCCACCCAACTCGATAGGTAGCCACCCGAGATGATGTGTACTAGTAGGGTCTTCTTGGATGTGTGGCTGGGGGAAACTGTGGATTCGGTTGAACTGCACCATGAACTCAACCATGATGGAGTAACCCCATCGTACCATATGGTGTTAGGGTATGTCAACTGGAGTGGGTCTGTCCTCCCGTCGTGCATGACTGTCATTTCTGTGTTTTGCATAGTGGTTAGCCCTTGATGTCAGGAGCTACCACAAGCTGTACTTAGTTTTGTTTTTCCCTTCTTTCTTTCTGTGAGAGATCATCGCAATCCATCTCCTCTCCTCAGCTCCCTATGCGGCTTTCTCCACTACTCCATTCCTACGACACTGTTCCTACAGCTTTCGCCCTACGGTGTTTTCTTTCAGTAAGTTTTCCCCTACGCGGACGGTTGTTCTTGGAAGTGTTGCCATCAAACCAGTCCTAAAAGTGAGAGCGCCCAACGGATTCAAAATGTCAAGGGGAGTTGATGGGCTTAGAGAGGACATATGCCTACCTATTATGTGGGGTAAATGCAAACAGGTAGTTCTAGTAAAAAAAAAAAAAAAGTCATGATGACGAGGCTTAGAAATAGGTTGTGTATGCGTGAGTTCTCATACGTATGAGGTATCATAGAACAAATAGCTTTTACCCTAATGAATTATAGGACGACGTCCTGTCCGCCTGGTGGAATCATAGAACATCACTCGATTTAGCTGTTAAATTCTCGTGTATGATAGCGAAATATAGAAAAGGAAGATTGGAGATGGAACGCATGATTCCCTGTTTCGGCAAACACAAAGGACTGATATACTACGGGAATTTAGCACTCACTGCCAATGATCCACCCGATGTCAAAAGGCTATGGCCTTAATCCAGAATGCTAGTGAAGGACCTCATCTCGGCGCCCACTGGATGTGCGCTGGGCTGACAAGGAGGATGCGAAGAAGCCACTATATCCAACACGTAGCGATAGATTCTAGGGGGGTGAGACCGCCACTTGTTTTCCAGTGGGCGTAGGTTAGCGTGCTGTGGAGGTTTCTCAACATCCGGAGAGTTCCAAAAGATAGTGAATTGCTTTCGAGTATCATGCGTATTTCCTCGTAGGAGCGCCCACCGGAGTTGAGTGGATTACAAAGTTGGGCCGGGCTGGCTAGAATAGGGCTGGTACTACGCATCTAACCATTGGCTCCGGATTAATACTTTGAGGAGTCCTACAAATCCATTGATAATCCGCTACCTCCGCCGTTTCCACACTCGGGACTTTCGGTGTTGAAGTGGGACGTATGGCGGCCGTATGATACCATAGGACATCCTCTGCTTACGTCCCCGGACCCTGATGTAAGGCTCTGGATTTCTCGTTCCGCTTTTTTATGCGGGCTCGGCGATTGATGCCTGGGCACTCACTCGGTTTGGGGTAAGCTCGGAGCTTGAACCCCTAACCCAGGACCGCCAAAATCGAGTCTCTCCCGGCCTGGTTCTTCACCCCATGATGATCGGGATGGTGAATCGTGAACCTGGATCCGCTAGGATGGGGCCATTGTTTCGAAATCCCCGGGTCGGATTAAGAGATCTACGTGCTGGGCATTGATCATACTCTCTTGATTGCCCCTACCCCCCCTGTCGGGTGGTTTAGGAAGAAGTTTTATTGAGGGTTGATAATGTAATCCGGGGTAAAGTCTTGTGCATAGCTATGATGGAATTGCTTTGAATTTTAGGATATTCTTTCGCTCGATATGTGGAGGCAATCCTGCATGCAAACGTGGAGAGTGGGCCTGGCGTCAAACTGGGAATGGATCTGGAGGCCATTGCAGTCTCCATTATGCAGTTTCCTTATATCATACTGTAAAAACTGCAATCATTGGGAAACTTGTAGGGACTTTGGAGTTCCCTCTCCCTGTAAAATCAGCTGTGATTTTTCTTCTTATTTGTCTCAACCTAGGGCTGGAAGGGAATCTTCCTGCCGTGTTTTCTCCCCTTAATCAGAGGGGGAAGGGGGGAAATTCTGGGGTGTCCCGACGTCGTTCTCGCTTATTTTAGTTTTCACGGTACCGTGCCTTTAACTGAGAGGATTCCTTCTTACGGTTAGGGGCACGGTTGTTTGCATACCGGTATGACATGTAAATTTACCATGTTGGGTTTATGGCACAGTTGCTGCCCTCTGTCCCGTCACGAAGGCTGCTTCAGTGGAATTTGAGTGCATTGTCACAGAATCATCCGAATCATTATAGCCAAGGCTGGTTCCGTCGGGTGATCATGCACACTCAAGGAACGGCCCGTCCACCGTGGGGCCTACCGGTACGGTAGGCAGTGATCCGGCGAGATCCCAAGGACAGAGCAATTGAGAGGGAGGAGGCTGGTCGGCGGGACGGGCAAGACTGTCAAAAATTGGAGTGCAGGAAGAGATTTTTACCCCAAAACATTCATGTTGGTGAACTATGGAAAATCCGAGCCGAGTGCGGTGCGCCGCTTGGCCAGGGTACGGTGGGGTGCCTGTGCGCAGTCTACAAGTACGAGTACTGAGCACAGTACAGTACAGCACACTTTTGTGCAACCAATGGCAACACCCGACGGAATGTTACGTTGGAGGTGTGATGGGCTTGCTGTTATCACCCGGGCCCGCATGAAGGGCGGCCAACCAGTGTTCCTGCCCGAGAAGCTTGCAGCCTTTACAATTGGCTGGGAAATTTGGTCTCCCCGACGATACTTTACTATACGAGTACTGGTATTCGTAGGGGTGCTAGTACTCGAGTACAAGGCAAAGTCAAGGTGAGATACCGGTACAGCACTTTATAACTCAGTGCCAATGCTCCAGGGTTAAATTTGCTCGATACAGGCAACAAGTATGACACCCGAACACAGGAATTAAGCCAATGTATGGCTAGTTGTCTGTGCCGATCGCAAGCCCCATACAAAATCGGGGCTGAATGTTCGAGCTCCCGTACCGGTGCTTGTTGCATGTAACAGGCAAACCTGGCAGCTCTTTTCACCGACCACTCCATTTCCGCCGTTTTCAAACCGCCCGCGGACACAGGTACCGGTGCGAGTACGGTGCCGGTACGGGGACATGATGCAGGTATGGGCACCGGTATTGCTGTCTGCAGCTTCCGGCAGGAAAGATTGATTCGGGCGTGGTGTCAGTAGTTTTCTACGGAGGGCCAACTCATTTGACAAGTGTTGGCCACAGATCTCGCCGTTTCGGTATCTTCGGAGGATCGGAACAGAATTCGGGTCCTGCTCAGCTTTGAATGCACGCACACCTTGTGAGGATCTATAGCCTGCTTGTCCAGGAAGGGGGGGGGGCGTTTGCAGAATATTTCCTGCTTGAGAATTTGTCCAAAGGTGGAGAAGTTCGAGTGAACGGGGGAGTACTCGTACTCGAGTACAGTACGAGTACTGTACAGTAGCCTGGATTCCCGTCTCTGATAACGAAGCAGCCACGTGGGGGCTAGTGCTGCTTCGTGGGGGCCTTCCGCTGGTGAGGTCAATGTTCAAGCGCCACTGTTCGCTGGGCGTTAGTGTCACGCAGGTACCGTGCCGGTATGATACTGCGTCCCAACCACCTATCCCTATCGTGCAGCTGTAACTCTCGCTTTTGAGCGTGGAGGACAGGGGTTGCCAAGACGAATTGCGCGAATAAGTGAATTGGGTTTACCAGGTAGGAGAGACAGATTATTAGCGAGTCCCACCGCACCCTCCTACTGTACGAGTACAAGTACAAGTGTACTGGTACTGCGCCGTACAGCACAGAAACTGCTCATTCAGTACTAGAGTACCACCTGTAGGGTGCAAGAGCATAATAAGCTCATGACCCATGAGGCGAGTTTTTTGCCCAGAGTTGTCTCAGCCTTGTGAGCAGAGGAAAAATAGTGCACTCCAGTCTCCCGGCAAAAGAAAGTCCTTCCCTTCATGTCTCTCTTCAATCCATCTGGGCGAGCATCGGGTAAAAAAAAAAACAAAGCAGAGGAGCAGCGGCTTTAACGATAGATCCACAATTCTTCAGTGGCGGTTGCGCTACGGACTTGGCGACCGGACGTCAAAGGGCTCAAGACATCTCTACAGTGACTTTGGAGTTTATCATGATTTATTTTTTTTCAACAGGAATCTCTATGCGGTTCCAAAGTGAGCCCACAGTACTCGTACTCGAGTATAACGAGGATGTCCATGGGGGGCAATCCCTGCCCTACAAAATTTGTACTTGTATGGGCGTTCTTGTATCACTGTGTTCTCTCTCCTTGGGAAGGATTGCTGTTAGGGCGTACTGGTACCGGTACGGTATCGTGGAATCACTATTCGGTACTTTCGGCTCCGCCGTACCAACGACGGTAAAGGGCAGTGAAAAGTGAAGGCGGATGCAGCTTATTATGGTGCGACGCAAATAACCGAATGCCACAAGTCCAACAGTCCAATTTTCCTGCCGTAAAAACATCTCTATGGCGTTCCACGGTGCGGCCATTTAGGGAAAAAGGTCAAGAGGGGGGTGGGGGTGGGGTGGAGGTTTCCGCGATACAACAGGTTATCATACCATACAGTACCGGTACTGTACCACAGTATCATACCGGTACTCGAGCACACGGTTACCCTCAGTGTTGCTCGCGACGGGGTGTCACTTTCGACTCTACTGACACCCTGTCAGACAGGTATCATGACAGAGGTGTCACACTTGGTGATATGGTATCGTATTGGACTGGAAGATGCAGTACCAAATGCTCCCAAGTGAAGTGAAAAGAGTTGTTGCTTGACTCATTGAAAAGGAGGAATTAAACATTGTGGGATAAAAGGAAGTATAATCAGGGAGAGAAATATACATAAAAAACTAAACTGAATGGGAAAGGAGAATGGTATCATACGATTAATCAAACCCTTACCCTGCTAATGACACCCCATCACCTACTTCACTTACACCCTCTCATGACCCCCGTCAGTGACATGACGGTGTCGCTTACCCGTCACCTGTTGGGAGCAACACTGGTTAACTTACCCTAGCTGGGAGGCATGTGTTGATATCATACTATGATACTTTGCTTGGGGCGGTCCCGGCGGAACTGATTTGGATCCTTGATGGTTCGGGGAGAGTAGCAGGGCTCTGCCCCTTTACAAGTACCCTTGTGGAAAAAGGATCTAGAGTTTATCTGCGGCACTAACATGGCACCGCGAGCTTAGGACCTGGGAAAAAAGTT
Source organism: Tuber magnatum (assembly GCA_003182015.1). NCBI lineage: Eukaryota > Fungi > Ascomycota > Pezizomycetes > Pezizales > Tuberaceae > Tuber > Tuber magnatum. Next base: position 941,090 of record PYWC01000070.1, on the reverse strand, counting down.
CCTCGTCAGGTTTCCTACAACACTGGTGCTCGTATGATACCGTGGGGATTATCGCGGAAGTGGGTTTTTGTGCACGGGAACAAAATTAATGCATGTACGAGTAAAATTGGGGTACAAGAATATTAATATCGCTATCATACAACACAACACACGCCACTGCTTGCCCTGGTCCAGAAGCACCCGAAAACAGGGATTACAGGGATATGTGGTGAAAAATCTGTCCCTGTTTGGGCACCAATATAGATTATGCCCCCCCTGTTTTGGGGTATCATACTTCTGGACTTGGACGAGTAGATAAGCGTCGTTGTTGCGGTTTGATTTTTATCTGCTTTTAGGGAATAAGGTCTCGGTCCGGGCCTACGGCTTGGTCCGTCTTTGCGGTTGGGTCCGCCTTTTGGTGCAACTCTATCCGAGTCGGTATCTACAGGTACGGTATTGCGGACCTTAGGGCGCTTGTTTCCCAGTTACAGTACAGTGCGATTTCAGCGCATATGTGTGCAATACAGTATCTGGTAGGATTTCTTGCACTTGAGACTGGGCGGAGGCCAACGGAAAAATATGAGGTACTTTACCTATGAAAAATAAAATAAAAGGAGGAGCCTTCACTTTGACTAATCAGTCAAGGAAACTCATGGATAGGGCACTTCGGAGTTGGTGGTGTATCTCAAGCCGGTCGGGAGGTTTTTAACGGGGATGGGTTTACGCCACTATATGCCTGGCTGTGGGCTGCCTCTCTTAAACTTATCACTCAGGCTAAAAATAATTATGGGAGCTGCCTGTATCTGCAGACCTGCGCCTGCTGTTAGACTTCCGCTTGTGTTACTCCAGTACTCAGACTGTACTAGTACTTGTACTCGTGCATTAGAAGTCCACTATCTCTCGCGTGGACAAGTCTGAACCACCAACGCCAAAGGGGTGCCACAAAGATTGTTGGGTCAACAGAGCTTCCTCCTTTGGACAAAGAGGGTGGGCTGGGATGGGTTTTCAACGCATGATTGGCCCCATTTTAGCGGACCAGAAGGCCTGCGGGGAATCAGTAACATGGGTGATGTATGTAGTACCAGACTTTTGGGTCGAGAGGGGGAAGCACATAAGTTATTATGGGTCCCCCTTCTTCGTCAAATATCTTTCGTCTTTTTCTTGTTCAATTAGCCTCTGCTACTCCACGACATTGAGGAGTGGATAGTTGAGCGTCAATTGCGCAGTTTCGAGGGATTCCTGGAGCTTTTTTTCCCGCTAAATTGGCCTTCGGATAGTACAACTCTGAAGTGAAGCTAGGATGCCCTTCCTCCGCCGCGGCGGCGGCCGTTCGACGGCTGCCGTATTTCCTGGACTGCTTCTAGCGTTCACGGTTTTACTGGCCTCACTATTTTTTGCAAACGTTGAAGCATTGCATTCGACCGATACGATTACAAGTGGTGGTGATAATACAAGATCCGGTTACCAAACGTAAGTACTCTAACCCACTGATGTTACTTTCTTGTTGTTGTCGATTGCGCATTTTCGAGGGTGATCTGCAGCGTGCATGAGCAAACCCTGTAAGCCTTTGGAGAATGTGAAATCGTTGACGTACGGTATTGGGGACGTATCTAGAAATCATAACATGGACCCTTCCATAGTAGGATCGCCTCAGTTTGGAATAATGTGGAGGAAGAAATTACGAGGAAACTATAGAGGATGGACCGAGCAGGTAAGCGGGCCACGGTTTTTGGGATATAGGTGATTCCGCTTCTATTTAATTGGGGTCGCTGATGAACGGGAAGATATTTGCGCAAGCTTTGGTTTATACTCCCGATGATACACAATTCGTCTATGTCGCGTCCCAGATGAACATGTAAGACCTACCAGGAAATAAGTTAGTCTTATGCATTGTTTAACCACCTGTGTTAGGGTCTATAAGATTGACGCCAAAACTGGCGATATTTTGATCTCCAGGAACCTAGCAATTCCGTTTTTGGTCTCTGAGCTAGATGACTGTAACGATATTAGTTTTGTTGTTGGAAGCACTGTCAGAACTCCCCGGAGTGCCCATTTGATTACTCGGCTAACCTCAAAACGGATGTCAGGCTACGGGTGTTATTGACGACAAGACCAATACCTGGTATATGACTACGAAGACATACCGCGATCAGAGTGATGTCGAAAAGGGTAGAATGAATGGGCGCTGTATGTACTTTCCCGGACTATGTAGGCATAAGCCTTGGGAACAAGTGGCGGAACTGATACAGAATAGATCTCATTCATGCTTTGGATACCCGGACGCTGGAGGAGAAGCCAGGCTATCCAGTTAATATTGAAGGTCTTATTGCTAGAAATAATCCAATCAGGATGTTCCAAGGGGGTATCCACCATCAACGCCCAGCATTGATGCAGAGTGGCCCATACATCTATGCGGGTTTCGCGAGCCGTAAGTACTCTGGATTCTTTATTGCGTTTATCAGTTCCAGAGGCCAACCTATCTATCAACAGATTGCGTACAGTATAACTTTACCGGCTGGATTATTGGTTGGAATGGCCAAACGGGAGAGATTGTGGAGATGTTCGCTACTGAGGGTGGCCCCGAAGACACAAAAGGAGGTGGTGTATGGATGAGTGGTGGTGGGCTTGCTCAAGACTCTCGTAAGTTGAATTTTTTGCGACTGTATTGTGCTACTTCAGTGCTCTGGCTTTATGGATTGTTGATACCCGTACCTTCATTCGGCTAATATTAATGCAGCTGGCCGTATGTTCTTTGCTACTGGGAACGGGTGAGTGCTTTAGTGTTGTCCCCTCATTTTGGTGGCACGAAGCTGATAGTCTTCCTAGATATGCTTCGCAACTTAGCACAATCCCAGTTCCTGGGCGGCAGCCTCCCACAGCGCTAGAAGAGGCTGCTGTTCACATGGCGATTAATTCCGATGGTAGCCTTGGCGTGATAGATTTTTGTAGGTTTCACTTCCGGTTCTCTGGGTAATACACACTAACCATTTGTGTACCCCTTACAGTCATGCCGTGGGAAAAGGTGAGAAACCTTTACTATGTCTCTGTTACCATATTTAGGGAGCCAGACGTGCTAATGTCCTTTCCAGCAAGCTCTGGATGGCGCGGATAAAGATCTTGGAACTTCAGGTATCGCATTACTGGACCCTACGGTTTTCAAGACGCCAACAGTCGCAAGGATTGGGTGTATTGCGGGGAAGTCTGGAAAGCTGTATTTCTTGAACCTTGAGTTGGTCCTTTCCGATTCCAAACTGCCGGTGGTTGTACTAACTGGGGGCGTAACAGTGACCTCGGGGGCTACCAAATGGGACCGAATAAAAAGGACGCTGTTCTTCAGACAACAGAGTTGCTTAATTCGGTATTTGCAACTGCAGGGTCGTACCCACTCGAGGGCGGCTATGTTTACGTATGTTATTTCTTGACTCGGGGCTTCATTGGACCGTTTCTGATCTGAGTATAGGTCAATGTTGTTCAACACCCTACTGTTGTGTTCAAATTTAGTGTGGGACCAAATGGCGAACCGGTGTTCACACAGGTTGCGCAATCCAATGAAAATACAGCCTTTGTGCTTGGGGTTGGTCATGGCACATCGACATCTCTGAATGGGCAACCGGGGACGGGTTTGTATTGGGTCACAGATATCCAGGGTCTCAATCTCCGGATTTATAAGGCTGTCCCTGAGAATGGAGTACTGGTTCTCCTAAAGGGGTTAAACATCCCGGCCCAGATCAAGTTCAGTAGACCTACCTTCGGAAATGCTAGAGCATATCTGACCACGAGTGACGGGTAAGTTGGATAACACCTGACCGGAAGATGGGTAGATGTGCTGATTAATGGAGACATCTTATTGCCGTGGGGTCACCTGTCAACCCTCCGATGAGTTGCTCATCACCAATTGAGTTCGGCAATGCTACGATCGGGGGAGCTGTTGTGACCAAGACCCTTAACTGCACCGCAAATATTGCTGTAACAGTAACCGGAATTGGCCCTCGTATGGCCCAACACTTTTCGGTTTCTGATCTCCCAACTCTCCCTTTGGCTCTGACAGCGGGCCAAATTGTTAGCTTCAAGGCCACATTCAAGCCAACTGCGCCAGGCCCGCTCTCAGATGACATCTATGTCAATACTACTAATTCAATTGCAAACTATGCCGACAACACGCCAATTGCCGTACGCGGTGTTGCTATTTCCCTTGTACCTGTTCTTTTCATTAGCCCTAACACGGTATCTTTTGCTGGTATAATTACGGGAGAAAACCCCGATGGCTATAACCGTGCCGTTATTATAGAAAACCGGGGTAGCACAGAACTAGTCGTTGCTGAGATAAACGTGAGCACCACTGGTGAAGCAGGACCCTTCTTTCCTCCCGGAACCACCTCCGCTGGGCCATTCACGTTTACAGGATTCCCGACCACCGTTCCTCCAGAGTCTTCTGTAACTGTTAATATCAATTTCAATCCTACCACTGACGGGAACTTTGGAGCTTATGTGCGGTTTAAGACAAATGGTGTGTTTCTGATTTGGAGGATGCTGCTAGGCATTGTATATGCTAATTTTTAAACTAGGGGGTACTAAGTTCCTGACTGTAGTGGCTACTTCCGGTAGCTACCCGAAGGCATTAATCGAATTCGAAAAGATTGATGGATCCGGGTGGACTGCATATCAACCTGGTGTGCCGTTCAGCTTCGGCACTGTTTTCCAGCAGACTACCCGAACTCTGAGCATGAGGCTTACTAACTTCGGCAATGCGTCAGTATATTATACATTGCCCCCCTCCCAAATCGTGGAAGGTACTGACAAAGTATAGGAGCGCGAGTGTACTACATGTTACTGTCTCTAAGCCCCCTATTGGTGCTGGTAAAGTCGTTGGGTAGGGCCATCCTCTAGCGTTCACATTATCATTGAGATACACTGACGCTTTTAAAATTAGTGCGCGCAACGGAATTGATCTGGGTGAAGGGACAGAGCTTGCCGCTGGCCAGTCCGCTACCGCTCAGCTTTTCTGCTCTGTCCCCAAGTCTCAGGTTAATGTGGATGCATATGTCGCCAATTCGACCTGGACTATGAATACCAACGACCCCACTATGGGGAAACAGGACATTATGTTTGTTTGTAATGCTATTTCAGAACAGCTTGGGCCATTGAAGGCAAATTCACAAGGGAGATATCGGTATATTGGCTGCTTCAAAGAGAATAATCCTGGACGGCAACTCTCAAACCAGCTCTATGGCGCGGATGACAACGAGAACGGAAAGTGCATGAGTGGGTGCGCTGGGACTACCCAGAATTTCATCTTTGCTGGGACTCAGTACCACCGTGAGTGTTGGTGCGGCAATACAATCCCCACCTTAAAGGTTGGTGAGGAAGATTGCAACTTTGACTGCTCGGGGTAAGGGTTAACTCCACTTCGCTCTTGGGTAATTTCTAAATTCTTGTCTAGAAACGGTACCCAGATCTGTGGAGGCAATGGCTACTTTGGCGGTGGCTCGTACATCAGCTTGTTCGCGGATTCCGATCGGTACAATCCCGGAGGTCCTGTGTCTTCGAGCACAACCACTGGGGATCCGACCGGCTCACCGACGCCTACCCCTACGGGTGGCCCAATTGATAACCCCGGGAACTCTAACTTTGGGTTTTCGGGCTGCTACACGGAGGCTACTACTGGTAGGGCATTGTCGGTTCTTACCGCATCCGACACCATGACCGTTAATACCTGCCTTGGCGTCTGTAGCGCTTATGAGTATGCCGGTCTGGAGTATGGAAGGTATGCATCTAGATGAAACGAGGTATTGGATGTTACTAAATTATCTTAGGGAGTGTTGGTGTGGGAATACACTGGCCGCAACCTCTGTTAAAACGGATTTAACACAATGCAGAATGCTTTGTGTGGGTACGAGTTTCTCTAGTCTCCACTTTATGTGCATACTTTCTCACTCGAAGTTCGAAATTTAGGGAATCAACTTGAATACTGTGGAGCTGGAAGTAGATTGAGTTTGTATACAAAAAAGACGCCAGAAACTAATTCTACAACGAGCTCCAGCTCGACTACCACTACCACTAGCACGAGCACCAGCACCAGCACCTCATCATCTGGGTCACCGACTCCTACAGGTCCGATTGACAATCCCGGAAACGAGGTCTATGGCTTCATCGGATGTTATACCGAGCCGCCGGCGGGAAGAGCTTTAACTCTGTTGACTGGTTCTGATACTATGGATGTTAACACTTGTCTTGGTATCTGCAGTGCTTATGAATACGCTGGTCTTGAATACGGTAGAGAGTGCTGGTGTGGGAATACACTTGCTCCGGGGGCAGTCTTGACTGATGTTTCACAGTGCCGAATGACTTGTCAAGGTATGCGCATTCACATTCACTGTTCCCCCTATGGCTGGGTGGTTTCTCATTCGGAGGTTCTATTTGTTAGGGAATCCACTCGAGTATTGCGGAGCTGGGAGCCGGCTGAGCTTGTACAAGAAAAAGACAGTGATTACCACATCCGCAAACTCTGCTACAACGTCGAGTGGTAGTTCTAGTAGCTCCAGTATAACTACTACCACAAATAGCACTAGCACTGGCACTAGCACAAGCACCTCATCTTCAGTATCCCCGACTCCAACGGGTCCGATAGACAACCCCGGTAATGCTAATTATAGCTTTGTCGGATGCTATGCGGAGCCAACTACAGGGAGGGCATTGAGTTTTTTGACTGGCGCTAGTGATATGACGGTTGGCAAGTGTTTGGGAATATGTAGTGCTTATACATGGGCTGGAGTCGAATATGGCAGGCATGTGTTCAATCCGTTTGGGGTAACTAGTGCGCTAATATTTCCTTTAATAGCGAGTGCTGGTGCGGGAATACACTCGCAAGCGGCGCTGCCCCCGCGCCTCTGACGGAATGTCGCATGAAGTGTGCTGGAAATGCGACGGAATACTGTGGAGCCGGCCAAAGATTGAGTTTGTACAAGAGAAAAGACTTGAGCTCTTCATCTTCTTTGTCAGCCACAAGCTCTACGAGCACTTCATCAGGGAGCTCTACTACAAGTTCAACTTCGACCTCTGGTACTCCAATGCCAACTGGGCCGACTATCAATCCCGGGAATGCAAATTACACATACCTCGCCTGTTATACTGAGGCGACAACTGGGCGTGCCCTTAGTGGTAAATTCCTAGCTGCGGATGACATGACTGTGCCCAAATGCCTTGAAGCTTGTGCCGGATTTAGGTACGCTGGCCTCGAGTATCGTCGGGAGTGTTTCTGTGGGGACACCTTCAGCGCTGGCGCGGTTGTTGCTCCAAGCTCCCAATGTGGGTTGACCTGTATGGGATACGTATTCAATTAGTAAGTTCTACTGAGCGAATTCTGGGGAGGAGATCGATGCTGACATTGGTATAGCTGTGGTGGTGGGAGCAGATTGACGGTCTACGAGAAGAGGAATCAGACGGAATCTATCTCTAGCTCAAGTTCTAGTGGCTTGTCGGGTGCTGTCTTGGCCGCCGCTGGGGCACCGGCTCCGACATCGAGCGATTCAAGTTCTGCGTCCACTAGCATGACTACCACTTCGGCGTTGGGATCGGCTTCGAGCACATCTAACTCAAGCTCTAACTCCACTTCCGGGAGCTCAATCTCGTCCACAAGCGCTCCTGGGGGTTCGTCAACTTCATCGGTGAATACAACAGGAACCTCTTCGTCTTCCACATCGACATCAACAAGTGCTACCGCTTCGGCGACACCAACGGCGTGGTCATATCTAGGATGCGCAAAGTACGTACCTAATACATTCCCGATAATGGGCGTATGCTAACGTCTTTTAGCGAAACCGATCCTCGTGCTCTCAATGGTGGCCGACTGATTTCCGGAAGCATGACAGTAACCAAGTGCCAGGCATTCTGTATTGATCGGAACCTCACTCTTTCCGGACTCGAAGCTGGCAACGAGTGAGTACACTTTTGGCGTCCGATGTGGGGATGATTGGGTCTAACATTCCATAGGTGTTACTGTGGAACGGCCCTGCAGAGTCATTCAACATTAGGGTTCACGGGGTGCAATACCGCCTGTTCCGGTAACTCATCCCAGACCTGCGGTGGATCTAGCAGGCTCAGCGTCTACAACTACACGTTGACGGAACCCCCAGTGGTGGCCCACGTTGCGGCAGTTGAGACGTGAGTTTCTATTCCCCCCTCGCCAATTAGCGGATACGGCTTACTGATTTTGCGATATGACAGGTACATTACCCAAGGCTGTTACACGGACGATGCCCTTTCCGGCTTCTCCTTCACCAACAGTACCGGAATGACGGTTGAGCTCTGCGTGGGCGCATGCAGAGAAAGAAACAGCACATACGCAGGGCTCGAATTCGGTGAACAGGTATGAAATGCGGTCCCCGTATCCGCGCGAAAAAAAAAAAAAATATTTTGACTGATTATTCTGCGATAGTGTCACTGCGGAACTACCGTGGCATCCTCCGCGTCCAGACTCTCCAATGCGGAATGCGATGTACCCTGCAAGGGTAATGTTCATGAATATTGTGGGGCGGGAAAGTAAGTGCAATATATCAATTCTCCGCTCCCGCGGCCTAACCCGGACAACTGAGGCTAACCCACTCTTTTAGTAAACTGAGTCTGTACAGGGACCAGCCTTCGAATATCACGACCGCGGGACTTCCAGCTCTGGTAGATGATATCACGGAATAACGTGAGAAAGTGGAGAGAGGGGGGGGGGGAGAAACTTTGGATGATAGTGTTTAATGACTCGATTATGGGACATGGAGAGTTTACGTTACGACGCATGTTAATCTAATTTTTATTCTAAAAGAAAGAAATGAATGAATGAATTTAAAGTTGGGTATTCACCGGATTGATAATTGTTCACTGAGCGCTGGCGCTTCTTGACTGTGGATCTTGTGTTATAACCAGGACTTGATTATGAGACCTGCATTAGATTTTGCAAAGGGGTTGGGTATTGCACTCTCTATAGTGGATTTGCGAGTGAGTGAGTTCGGTAGGTATAATATACGGCCCATCCTATTCGTGTTGAGGGTGGTCAGAGGACAAATCTGAACTGGTCCTTCATAACAAAAGACACATAGCAAAGACTCCTGTTCTCTAGCCTTTCTCATTGATCACATGCCCAAGCATGCTCTACCATCCTCTCAACAGCGCCCAGATACTCTGCTGTGCTTCAATACATTGGTGATTGTTCACCTTAAAGTATTGTACCTTCCCGGATCAACACATCCAAGGTTACAGGGACATTGGACAGCCCCTCAGTAACTAACATAGGTGCCGCATCGCATACAGCATCATACTGTGCCTCATCCGAGCAAAACTTGGGGTAAATAACGCAGAATCACTCGAGACACACAGTCACCTCTCACACTAAAGAATCTATGTACCAACTCACCTATAGTGTTCTGTGTAGAGGATCGTGTGAAAGGGGAGGAAGTAACCCTCTTACAACGCCTACGTACATTCGCTATAACCCCATCCTGCCTCCCGATTCAAAACTCTGCGAGAGCATCCTGATATGCCACTCTGGTCTGATCCCCCGCGGCCTCCACGGCATCCTGATCTCCGGCCGCGAGCTTCCCCACCAATACCGTCCAGAAATTGTCGTTGTCAATCGATAACTGGAGTAACTGGTCCGAAACATGTGCAGTTAGTCCCAGGGCAGCAAACATCGGTGCCTACCCCCAATTAGCACCTCCCCCTTACCAAGAATGATTGAAAAGAAAAAAGGGATGTACCTTAGCACTTAACATCGCCAATCCACTGGTGTGCCGAGGCCCCAGCGGCACCACCAGAGCCCTCAACGCAGCGCTTTCTGAGGCGGAGTATGTCGACGTGGCAATGTCTGCTGTGGCAAGGCGAAGGTCGTTGTCGACATTTCCCGCTGCGACACCGATGGATTGTGCATCCGTGGGGTCACCGGTGAATGCTATTACGGCAGTTTCGAGTGCGGAGAGGTCGTTTATTATGGTATCGACTTTTGTGATGGTTGGGGTGTAGTCTCTGGATTTGAGGGCGGTAGTGGGGAGGGTAAGGGAGGTGGTAAAGGGGGCAGAGAGGAATAGGAATAGGAGGAGGTTTGGGAAGTACATTGTTGCGAATAAGAGATTTCGACCTGTAGCAAAAACAAAAAATCGCCCTTGCTTCTCTATTTCAGCCAGCACCGGTAACTTATATACTACATGCTCTTAGCAGTCGCTCCGCACAATACATCCAAATGCCACGTAGACTGAAGCTACATACCATCAAGAGTGGTAAACGGCCACCTGATCACCCAATTGTCATACTCTGGATTCAGATAAGAAAGCCGAGGAGTACGATCTTGAGAAGCCACCATTTCCAACATACATTGCTTGGAGATTTGGGCGTTTCTCCCCGATCTTTGGGGAGTTTGGGAATTCGGGATCGGGGAGCATTTGGTGGTTTTTAATACCTGTTGGATGCGGATACTTGCTCGGGGTTCCCTTTGTGTGTTCTTCCTTGCAGACAAAGAGTGCTATGATACCTCCACTATAATTGAACGCACAGTCCACACCGCTGCAACAATAATGCATTAGGAATGTACGAGTAGGAAGAGACGCGGTATCACCTGTATCCCATTCTAAAAGTAGTAAAAGTGGTAGAAACCGAGTCCTTCCACCATCCGAAAAAAAACGCCACCCGGATTGCATCCATTCGGGCGTGATTCCGCTTTTTCTAGGGTCCTCCACATCGCACCGGAAGATTGGCTTTCGATCTGTTAGCCGGCTGTATCACGGTGCTTCTCCTTCGGCTATTCGGTTACGAGTATGTAGTACAATTCTCGCAGCCAGCACAATGCTGCTTTCGTAAATAAATGATTATGGTGCCGGCAGTGATACAATGTATAGTCGGATATACAAGGGGGGGTAACAGGAAAAAAAGGAAAGAGAAAAAGCACAAAAAAATGGACATCCAAAATCGTCACTCGGGAAAGTACGGGGGAGCAGAAGGGAATATACTCTCCGGAGATAGTAGGTCTGGTTATGGACACCGAAGGAGGAAGCAGGAGCGAGAAGAGGGTGATCAGATATGACACCCTGGGTGGGCAGAGACGGTGTCATTAGTGGATGCGGGTAGATAGCATGACTTACGTCAGCTCTAGAATCTTGTGCGCCTTCTGCTGCATCTCGTCTCGCATTTCCGGTTTTTCACATCTTGAGCTCCGCCCGAAATTGTTAGACCTCGCCTCTCCATCCACGAATTGGGTAGGAATCTTTTGTAGATCTTTTTGCCTCTGTTTGCTCCTGGTGTTTCTGGTCACGGTAGAAGATCTTTACTAGTATCTGACAAGGTTTCAGTGACAGGAAGCCAACCAAGTCAAGAAGGAATTTCACCCTGACATACCGTCCCTCCACCAAATCCAATGATCCAGAGGAACCATTTCCTCTGGCTTCGCCATTAACTCCCGCCTGATATTCTTGAGCTGGAGAAGTCGTTCTGTCCCTCTGTCGGAGCATCATACGCGGCCTCGGCTATGTTGGATTGCCTATCGGGCATGCGGTTAGGAGATATGCGGTGATAGGGTATGTGGTTTTGCGATGCGCAACGAGTGGGCATAAGGTATCATAATATGATAGTGGTTTTGTTGTTTTCGCATCCCGTGTTGATAGGGCGTAGGGTATGGGTCTTGGTTTTGTTGATACCCGTTGCCACGAGGTATTGGGTGGGTATTGGGGATTTGGTTTGTTTCTTTCATGCTCTATGCCATTAGGCATACGGTGATTGGTTTGAGGCGTTATGGAGGATTATGAGATATCCGGAGAGTCCTAGATTATTGGAGGGCCACGGGGTATGATGGTTTGTCGGGATGGTGAGTTTCTTCAGTGTTTATAGAGTTTCGTTAGGTCTCCGGAGTTGTTAGCTGTTTGGAGATATATCTCGGTCGATCGCCCATACACCATCCTTCCACGCCCTGGTACACTTCGTGCCTCTTGTGATCGCACTTTCACTGCGTCATTCTTTAGCGCTTTTCTTCTTTCCGCTTCATTATACTACGCCGATGCGCTAGAGTGAGCGGGTTAGATCAAACATCGTAAGGAACGATTCAATGACGGGAGAAACGAACTCCCCCCAGCCTGTTTAGCCGCAACGTATTGTGACCCGGGCCGAGACATCTCCGCCGTGCTTACCACTACCAGCGGGCCCAGACTCTAGCGAGAACACATTGCGATTTCTGTGCAACATTCGCGTGAGGATGGGTGATCGGCGGGATAGGAGGGAATGCAAAAATTGTGTTAAGGACAGCTCGGAACTGTTAAATCTGTTAATTTCTCGCGATACTGTCTGTCTGGGTTCAATCTTCAAGACTAAGCTTACCTGGGTTGTGAGATTACAGGTGTTGTGATGTTGCGTTTGGGTGGAATAAACAGGTTCACAGGTTGTTGTTTACATGAGGTGGCCCACTCGCCTTATGTACTCGGGGGTAAGCATAAGTCGGGTGCGCTTCCGAAACAGGAAGGGTTTTTGTATATCATAGAAACTAAAACAAATAAGGAAGGCTGAGTGATATCCGATGATCACAATGGGTGAAAATCAAAAGTCGGGTGTGTTTTTCTAAACCTCTATTCTATTTACAAACTAATATGCTGTTGACCCCCCTGTGCATCAATCACTGCCTGTAGACACTGCAGCATACTGTAAATTAAACCCTTCAGCATGTCCTCTGAAATTCTATTTCATATACAATTTAGTACAGTCTCTAATATTGAGATATTACCAATTCTTCCTCAGGTGTCACGATCTGGCTAGAGGAGCACTAGCCAAGTGACAGAAGCAAGGAAAAGGTTTCACACATGACCTCATTGAGAGGTCATGTAGTTAAGTTATTCTTTCATGCACATGACCTCGTTAGCAGGTCATAGGGTTTGTTAATGTTTAAATTGGTTTTACGCACATGACCTCGTTAGCAGGTCATGGGGCTCGTTTATGTTTGATTGCATTTCGTACATGACGTACAGTTGACGTCATGGGGAGGTCTAGACCATCTGGTAAGGCTTACCAGCAAGGCAGACTTGTTTATGTTTTGCACGTGACCTCGTTAGTAGGTCATGTGGCTTGTTTATATTTTGATTTATATTGCATTTGATTTATATTTTCGCACATGACGTTGTTTACAGGTCATGAGATGTTTTATATTTGTGCACATGACTCGTTTGAGTCGCACGATGAATTTCGCACCTGACCTCACTTGAGGATCAGGGCTGGGTTAGGGTTGCGGGAAGAGGCCTATATAAAGGCTGGGTTTTCACAGATGAGTTAGCTCTTCACGCAACCATCTACTGTTATTTCCTATCTACTACTTTACCTTCTTTACAATACAAAAACCTTGACTCTCCAACCGTCTCCACTAGACGAAACAACCATAGAGTCAAGAACCTCTCTGCTAAGCAGATCCAGTTAACAGAATAAGACCAATACTCTTAGCACTGGTAAGAAACCGATTCTTAAGTGAGAATACTAAGATAGGGCCAAGAGACTCGAGGAGCTCTTAGACACAGCGCAGCGCAGTTTGGAAGACTACGAAGATTGTTACCTGTCTCGAGTAACAGGAGTAGTGGAATATCGTAATATTTGGTTGCCTCTCTGATGACACCTAATGACAACAAGACGGCACCTCCAAGAAACGCAGAGTTCACCTAAGACAATAAAGAAGATATCAATCTCACGGGTGACACCCTTGATCTAGGATGAGTATGGAATGCCTTAGGCAAAGCAGTAAGCCAACACTCCCGAGCAGTAAGCCTGGTTACACCAAAACAAACCTCACTTTCAGGTAGTTCCCCAGAAGGAATACCACGACCAAGAAAGATGTCGGCAGCAGCAATACCGGCACCTCCAACAGGGCTTACTACGCAGGCCCCGATGGTGATTGAAGATCAGATGATGAGCTTCCTGGGTGCAATCAACACCTACTTGGAATCAAGACCAAAAGCGAGAGAACCGGACTTATTTAAGGGAGACCGTGAGAAGTTAAGACAGTTCCTGAGCCAGTTAGAACAATACTTCAAAGTCAAGGGGTACGGCATTGGAAAAGATACGATCAAGGTGGACCTTGAAGAGTCCCTCTTGAGAGAAGCAGCGGGACAATGGATAATGCCCTACGTGGAAGGCAAATGTCAGTGGGTATGGGCCTTATGGGAGGAGTTTAAGGAAACCCTCCACACCCAGTTCAGAGATTGGAATGCCAAGGAGACAGAAAGACTCAAGCTAGAAAAGATAAGACAAGGAAAGGACAACTTCTCCAACTACTGGCACAAGTTCCGCATGATAGCTGTGGAAGTGGAATACGATGACGACACTGAGTACCGCCACCTACTAGGTGGTACCAGCAAAAGGCTGCAAGAAGCCTGGATACACTCAGACCAGACTGATCGAATGGCAGAAGGCTTCGGGGTGTGGGCCATCGACAAGGAAGTCAAGATCAACATAGTTACACACACTCAGAACAAGACCAAAGGGATAACCTATATGATCACACGGCGAAACAAGAACAGTACTTATCGACCAGCAAATGCACCAAGGCCGGGACACGCCAGAGACCCTATGGACTTGGATGCAGCAGGAAGAAGGAACAGGAGGTTCCAAAGGCTATCTGACCAGGGATACCAGAAGGGAAGAAAGGAAAATGCATGCCTTCGATGCAGACTGAAGGAGCATTTCATCAAGAACTGCCGGTGCAAGAAAACTAAGCTCCAAGAAAGGGACACTACTGAGATGATGGAGGAACAGGAGACTTCAAAGGAATAAAGTCCCCTGCAAGGAGTGGTCTGCAGAACGAGGAAAGAGGGAAACCCACTGGCATCGCACACATATTGATGAAAAAAGAAAAAGAAGACCGACGATCAATAGTACGAATAGATACGAGAATGACAATGACCATCTTAGGGTTAAGATAAAACTATGTACAACCAACAAAGACACAGAAACGAACGCAATGCTTGATTCAGGGGCAACTGAGGATTTCGGCGACCGAAACTTCTGTAAAACACATGGGATACCACTGAAAAAGATAAAGAAACCAAGAGATATATATGTGGTCAATGGGGAGAAAAGCAAGGCAGGACCAATCACCCATACTGCACAAGCAGTAATGGAGATAGGGTCACATCACGAAGCCATGACATTCCAAGTAGTGCATTTGCAAAAGCATAATGCAATGCTAGGAACACCCTGGCTAAAATGACACAATCCGAACACCAATTGGGAAAAAGGCCAAAGCAACTTCAACAGTGAACTGTGCATACTGTTGTGCCTGTAAACTTTCCCAATGATTGAAACGATCCCTGAGGGACAAGCAATAAGAGAAAGCTTGAGGACGCAAATCATCCATATGGACGCCAAACTTGAAGAGGTGATCCCCCACTACGAAGGCATATGAGTACAAGTGTTATACTTGAATGCAAAGAAAACAACATGAGGATCCAAGAAGTCTGCAAGCCATGACCTGTACAGCACTGAAGACAAGATGGTCTCCACTTGGGGACAGAAGATGATTCCAACAGGAATTGCAATAGGGCTTCCTGACAGCACCTATGCAAGAATCGCTCCACGCAGTGGTATGGCCACCTGACATGGGATTACCACAAGCGCTGGAGTAATCGACACAGACTATAGTGGTGAGGTGCAGGTCCTATTAATAAACCTAAAGGATAAGGATTATGCGATCCAAAAAGGGGATCGCATAGCCTAGATGATTGTTGAAAATATTGATACCAGGGAGCTACCCGAAGTCTGAGACCTGGACAAGACCAAAGAAGGCAAGGAAGGATTCGGCAGTACTGGACGAGGAACCCCGAAGGACAACACCTCCACTGAAATGGCAGAAGAGATACCTCTGAGTATATCTTTCATATCAGCAAAGGCCTTCAGTTGTGACGACCCAGCATACATGAGCTATGACAGTCGGAACCTTCACCCATACAGGGAGCCAGGAGGTGAACTGGTAGGAACAGACAGGCAAGTAAGTAGTTGACCTACCGGGACCTGATAGCCTGGGCTCCGAGATGAACAGAGTTAGCTGGTCAGTGAACTTAGAGACCTCAGAAGGGGCAGTTACTCAGCTAGGCCGGGTAACTGGAGAAAGGTCAGAAATGTCTATCTCCGGCAATGGGATAGACAGGGTAACAGGGAAAAGTTATCTTGTCCACCGGACAAGGATACTCTACTCTCATGATCAGGTTACCCTGCCCAAAGTCCTGTGTTACCATATTTTTCAATACGAAGGCCCTCAGGGAGTTTGGAAAAATTGACCAGGATGTTTGCCACGGGAAGCCATGCACAATACTAGAATCTGGGGTTCCAGGAGATGCTATTGGGCGAGCTACACAGCTCCGAAGAAGCTGTAAACTGGAGATATTATTTCTATCATACCCCTGCGGCCCCGCCTTGAGGCCCGGACGTCATGGGCAAACGGTTGCATAGTTGTGTGCAGTCTAGCAAAGGAGGACCTTTGGAGACCTGCTTGCAACACTGTATACACCGCTGCCGTCTGGTCGACCGTAAGCTGTTCACAGGATATACAAGGGGGCATAGGGTGGAAGGTGGAGCACCTCCTCCAAGTTGTTCAGAGTAAAACGGACAAAAACTGATGGAGTTAATGGGAGTTAACCATGGGGGTCCTGAAGGTAGTCCTGGGTGGTACCGGGGCAGCTGGGAGCATTTTACACCTACCAAGCCCCAAAGTGTCCCCAACGCCATAGGCTCTGAAAGGGAAGTGCAGAGACACTGAAAGCATGATTCCTACCACAGGTAAGGTGAATCCGAGGTAGGGGTCATGGCTAGCACCCATTGGACCCCTCCTGGATCACCATATCCTGTGGAAGACACCGGAAGCCCGAGAACCATAAATAGTAAACAGATAGACCACTCACAGTAGCTTCTGGCGCCAAGTAGAGATCAATGCATATGGGAAGGGTGTCATAGGTAGTCTAGTTCATGTGGCGTCTTGACTATTAGCCACTGGCAAGATGCTGATGGGCAGAAGTTTTCACTCTGGCAGGCTAAATGGAAATGCACCGCAGAAACGATAACCACATAAGGTGAATGCTGACTAGAGTGTGTCGACACATGCATGCCTGAAGGGTGTGCTAGGAGATGTGTTGGACCACCCTTAGCGGAGAAGGGTGTGCTCGAATAGTTGGAGTAAACTGATGTGGGAGTTTCTGGCATAAGATAAAACTACCAAAAGGTCTATGCAAGAACTCAGCTACTCCAACAATCAATTCTCTCGATACCTTAATTGAGTGAAGCATCAGTCTTAATGATATTACATTTTACCGTTTACTTTACTCTTACATTTGGGTGAACCTTTGGCGATAAGTTTGAAGTTGTTTGGTGTGGTCGTAACCTTGGGATTCATCTTCCTAGGGGTGCCCCTTTTACATCAGTCAACTCTATCGGAGAGGGAAACAAATGGGAATCCTCAAATGGGACAAAGAAGAAAACGGACTAATGATCGCTGAAGCGTCAACAATTAGCACATGACTAGCAGGAAAAGAAGAAGCCAAGAAGAAGAAGATAACTCTGACGCAACTGGTCCAGAAGGAATGTCATGACTATCTCAACATATTCGCAAAAAACGAAAGAATGGATCTTCCTGAATGTAACCAGTACGGGTACTAGGTTGTTTTATGTTTGGTTTCACAGTATCGTTTGATACTTGTATTGTTTCGTGTGCTATCGGTGGATACGCACATTGTTTTGCAATATCGCTCATACTGGAGATAAGCGATATGCTGTATTTAAAGACCGCTGATTCCCACGATGGAAACAGAAGACTTCGACAGACAGTATTCTTAAATATACTTGGTTGAACGGTTACTTCTTTGATCTCCTATTACACCCCGTTTGAAGCCTCCTTTAGTAAGCAGCGCTCGTTTCGTGTTGACCATGAAGCCATCTGCTCCTATCGTACCGCTACGTGACTAGGGCCTGGCCTGAACACGTTACACTGTATGCAAAAGCAAAGATCACTGGATCAAATGGTGGGAAGGAAAGGCAGCGCCGTTCATGAAACTCTATCCGTTAAGGAAAGAGGAATTGAAAGCGCTATGAGAATACCTTCCACAGAACCTGGCCAGGCAGTGGATCAGACCATTGTCCTCCTCAATGGCGGCACCCGTCCTATTTGTCAAAAAGAAAGATGGGAAACTGAGACTCTGTGTGGACTTGCGGGGACTAAACGTGGTATCACAACAAGACAGATACCCTCTACCATTGATCGACGAAGCGCTGGTCCGACTAGGATAGGCCAAGCACTTTAGGAAGTTGGATAATAAGGACGCATATCACAACATAAGGATAGCTGAAGGAGATGAGTGGAAAATGGCTTTCAGGACACGATACGGACTATTTGAATATCTAGTCATGCCCTTTGGATTACCCAATGCACCTGCAACATTCCAATGGTAGATCAACTCTAAGTTGAGTAAATATCTGGATATATGCTGTATCGTCTGTCTAGATGATATACTCATCTATTTCGACAATATGGAGCAACACTACCACGACATCTGAAATGTTCTGCAGGCATTGAGGGAAGCCAAGATCAAGCTAAAACCATCAAAATGGGACTTCCATACAGAGGGGGTTGAATATCTAGGATTTATCGTCAATCCTGAAGGAATACGAGCTGACCCAGTCAAGATAGCGGCTATCGACAAATGGAAAGCACTCAAGAGTGTTAAAGGAGTGCAAAGCATTGTGAGCTTTTGCAACTTTTAGCGAAGATTCATTGAGGGATTTAGCCAAGTGGCTAAGCCCCTCTACGACACAATGAAGGACGGGATCAAATGGGAGTGGGGAGAGAAACAACAACCAGCATTTGACGATATGAGAAAACGACTTACCATGACACCCATACTACGACACTTTGACCCCATACTACCAATCATGATAAAGACGGACACATCCAACTACGTATACTCCAGTAGTGTTATGGTTTGCCACTACTGGTATTACTCCGGGCCGGTAACGACCTTCCTTAGTCTTCCGAACTGTGCTGCGCTGTGTCCCAGAGCTCCTCGAGTCTTCAGGCCCCATCTTGGTATTTTCACTTAAGAATTGGTTTCTCATCAGCGCCGAGAGTATTGGGCTTTATTCCATTAACCAGATCCATATAGCGGATAGGTTCTTGACTCTATGGCTAATCCGTCTAGTGGATAGGTTTGGAGTGTAAAGGTATTTGTATTGTAAGGAGCGTAAGGTAGTAGATAGGAAATAACAGTAGATGGTTGCGTGAAGAGCTAACCCATCTATGAAAACCCGGCCTTTATATAGGCCTCATCCTACAACCCTAACCCAGCCCTGATCCTCAAATGGGGTCAGGTGCGAAATCCATCACCTGACTCAAACGAGTCATGTGCGCAACATAAACCATCCCATGACCTCAAAACGATATCATATGCGAAAACATAAATCAAACGCAATATAAATCAAACGCATAAACAAACCACATGACCTACTAACAAGGTCACATGCAAAACATAAACAAGTCTGCCTTGCTAGTAAATCTTACTGGCCAGCCCAGACTCTCCCCATGACGTCAATTGTACGTCATGTGTGAAATGTAATTAAACATAAATGAGCCCCATGACCTGCTAACGAGGTCATGTGCGTGAAAGAATAACTTAACTGCATGATGTCTAAACGACGTCATGTGTGAAACCTGTTCCTTGCTGCAGTCACCTGGCTAGTACTCCTCTAGCCAGATCGTGATATTAGCTCCCCTCTCTTACTAGCCTGAGTCCCATCAGGCCAGCTGGAGCCTTCATCTCCTGCCACTTCCAACATCCAGCAGGCCGTCTTGTTCATCCACCTCTTCTTTCTCGCAAGAGCATTTCTGTAACGTGTTCGGGCCAGGCCCTAGTTACGTAGTGGTATGATA
>PYWC01000070.1:860635-912278 GCA_003182015.1 Tuber magnatum | reverse complement strand
CGTGTTTGGAAGCATGCATCGCTTAGGTCGATCTTACTCCTGAATTTTGCTCGTCCTATTCGGTTAAGGATCTGCTGTTGGTTTGGAATTGAAGGGCTATCCATGACCGTGTTATCATTTCTCACTTTCAGGTCCACCAGGGGGGGGATCCTTCCATCAGATTTGGGTTGTACAAATATAGGTGCCGCTCTGGGAACTTCCTGTTGTACAATTACTCCACTTCGTAATTTCTCGTTTATCCAGTTCATGAGTTTTTCTTTGTAGGCTTCTGGGATTGAGTATGTTGGTTGGTTTCGTAGGTCGGTTGGATCCTTTAGCCGAATGTGGTGTTTACTCTTACACACCGGGGGTAGCGTTTCAGGGACCTTGTCCGGGAATACATCCTTGTATTCTTCCAACAATGTTTTTGAGGCGGCGTCTGACACAGTGGCTCTGATTTCCCCTCTTGTTGGTTTGTATAGCACACGTACCTTGTTATTGGGAAATTCCGCCGCTGTATCTCTACACCTGATAAGAGCATTGTGTCTTTTCAGGAATGGCATTCCAATTAGTGTGTTGTACTTTGCCAAGTTTCCTACCAACATCTCCTGATTAGTCCATTTCTTTTTTCCGATTCCTACGGTTAGTCCACATTTTTTGTGGCTCGAAGAGCAGGATCCTTTCATAGCCATATTGACTGTTGTAGGTTGGGGTAGGGGTTCCGTAGGGATGCCATGGGTAGAGATGAAGGTGGCGCCAATTATGTTGCAGCCGATTGTTCCCGTGTCAAACAGTACCTTTGCTGGGTGGCCTTCTATATAAATCGTTCCTTTGAGAGCGTCTCGGGGTCTGATTGCCAGCATCGGCTGTGTTCACAGACTTTCCATTTCCACTGAGTTAATTTCCACTTCGTCATATTCAGTTGCTTCCATCTGATTTGTGCTTGTCTCTGGCTTAGCGGCCTTTCCCTTTCCTTTCTTGGCATAGCAATCCTTTGCGTAGTGCCCCTTTTTCCCGCATTCGAAACATGTGCCTTTCTCGTGTCGTTTCTGTTTCTTGTCCTCCTTGTCCTTTGAATCCTTGCGGTATGGTTTCTCCTTCTTCATACTGTTCCACGATGATGATCCTTTGGCATTCCTTTGCTGTGGCACATGGGTTTGGTAAACTCCTGTTTCATACACGATAGCATCCTTCCGTTCGGCTTGCTTGACTATCTTGTCAAAGGAATCATCATCCTCCTCCATGGGTTCTACCTCCTGGCGTAGTCTGGGATACATTGCTTCATATAATCTTTGTTTCAGCGTATACTAAGATACTGTTCCAGTAGGTAATTCTCCATGATACATCAAGAGATCTGTCGCAACCAGGGTTATTCTTTCTGTTTTGCCATTTCATACTTGCTGGATATCCTTGAACCTTTTGTATAGTTCTTCCGTGTTACAGGAGGATTGGAATCTATCTCGCAAGTACTTTATCAGGGTCGTTCCTCGGATCTTTTCCCCACTCTCATAGTGGTTCATTGCTTGGTGGTATGCTTCCTCTGCCTTCCCGGTACAGAAGCTTCTGAAGTATGCTCCGCTTCCTTCCTTGGTTTTGTTCATGCCATGTAGGGTAAGGTATTGCGAAGTTGTTATGACCCACCAGTCAAATACTGCAGGTTTTAGGGCGTCCTTTTCACCCGAGAATGAGGGTGGCAGTGGAAGTTTGATTTTAGGTCCTGCTCGCCCAGCCCCTGGGCCGGGCGGTCCAGTGGATTCACCTTCGGACATTTCATGTTCAGACTCTTCATTACGCGAACTGTCGTCTGAGGAGCTTTCTGGAAAATCGCTAGGGTTATCGTCTGGTGGCTGCCTTACTACCACGTGATCTGATCCTTCTTCTTCGCTTTCTTCCTTCTTAGGTGTCCCGATAGGTATGCTGTCTTTCTTTGGTGGTTGCGCCAGTCCCTTTCCTTTACAGGGGCTGGGGGGAAATTGCCTAGGAAGGGTGGTTGCTGCCTTTGCTAATTCGTCAGTCAACTCGCTAAAGGTCTGCGTGGCCAAGTCTCGCGCTATTTGTCGTTCTGCTTCGTCTATCGATAATTCGCTCTTTGGCCCTTTCTGTTTCTTTGGTTGCCTTTTCTTGGTAAGGCCTTCTCGTTGGACCTGCTTCCCACTTTGAGTCTCTAATGACTCAATTGTGTCATTTGGTTGAGCTGAACTTCTCCTGGTTCTGCCGCTCCCCGATGCTAGCTTCGCTTATTGGACTTTTCGTAGGTTGATCAGACCAGGTCCCTGCAGGTTTCTTAACCACCCTTCTGAGGTTAAAAAAATGTAACGTGTTCGGGCCAGGCCCTAGTCACGTAGCAGTACTATAGGAGCAGCTGGCTTCGTGATCAACATGAAGCGAGCGCTGCTTACTAAAGGAGGCTTTGAACGGTGTGTAATAGGAGATCAAAGAAGTAACCGTTCAACCAAGTATATTTAAGAATACTGTCTGTTGAAGTCTACTGTTTCCATGGCGGGAATCAGCGGTCTTTAAATACAGCTTATCGCTTATCTCCAGTATGAGCAATATTGCAAAACATTGTGTGTTTCAACCGATAGCACACGAAATGATACTGTAAAACCAAACATAAAACAATTTGTGTATCAACCGATAGCACACAAAAAGATACAAGTATCAAACGATACTGTAAAAGCAAACATAAAACAATGTGTGTATCAACCGATAGTACACGAAACAATACAAGTATCAACCGATACTCTGAAACCAAACATAAAACCCTAGTAACCCGTACCGGTTACAATTTCCATGCTCTTGATCCTCTTCTCCTTCTTCCCCATCTCTTCCCAGAGGGAGCCGACCTTCTGCTCTGCCAGCCCCGCCCTTATTCTTTCTTTGATTGCCTCATGTTCCGATCGTACTCATTGCCTCACATTCTAATCACACTCATTGCCTCTCCCCCTCCTTCTTCTCTCTTCGTAGTTCCCTGATCTCCACCTCCAGGGCTTCTTCCTGGTCCACGCTGTTTCCCGCCATCCTCCAGAGGCCTTCCAGGGAGTCGGCTTCAGTCGTGGTCACACTTGGTTCTTCATTCCCACTGTGGCTCTGCGGGGATTGTCATCAGCTCTTCAGGGTCTTCTGTTTTTTCTGCCCCACTCTCTATCTTCGCTTAGTTCCTGAAGCGTGTTCTGGGTACTCGACTAGTGCCACCCATTCCGGTTCCGGGGAACCCAGTGGGCTGGTCTTCGGCGGGCTATGGTGACTTCGGCGCAGCCAACAGCCAGAGCCAAACTCGTCACTTATGTGCACTTGGTACTCGTCGTCAAAGCATCCTGTGAAGGATGCACGGGCCCATTCTTGCTATTCTTCCTTGAGATGCGGTAGTGGTAGGTCACTCCCCTTGGCCCATTCGTCGTCTTTCTGTTCCGCCTTAATGGTGGTTTCATACCCCAGGCTTGTTGGGGTAAGATTCATAGAATCGTTGAATTGCTTTGGGTGCATTGTAGAAGTTAGTAGCAGGGTACCACTCTTGATCGTGTTCCGGCGGGTAATATGTCCACTTGGCACCATATTGAAGGTTACCGTAGTGCAAGCATGAATCAATTATCTCGTTGAGTTTGTATTCATCTTCTCCATCTATGCGAATAGATGGAGGGGGAAGTTTCTTCTATAGGGGGAAAGAGTTTTCTTGATAGGGTTCAAGAACGTTGGTGTAGAATGTAGGATGGGTCTGTTTCATCAAGGCGGGGAGGGCGAGTTTATATGCCTGCAATCTGACCCGTTTGATTATTTCGAATGGTCCAAGTTTCTTGTAGTCCAGCTTCTTCGATAGTCTTGTCGTCCAGATATTGCGTGGTATCAACCCCACCTTGTCGCTGACCGTAAGGTTCGGGTCCGGCTTCCGGTACTTATTGCTCTTTTCCTTTTGGCTCATTTGTGCTAGAGTCATTTCGTCTTGTAAGATGTCGTGTACCCTTATCATATCGTTGGCCTGTATTATCTTTTGTGGAACCTGATATTGTGCTGGGTCGAATGAGGGGTCGTGTCTGTAATTCACAAAAAAGGGTGTCGCGTTTATCATTTCTTGTTACCCGTTGTTCTATGCGAATTCTGCCGTGGATAGGAATTCCGTCCAATCGTTCGGCTGGTAGTTGAGGTAGGCTCGTAGATATTGTTCTAATATCATGTTTGTTCATTCAGTCTGGTCATCTGTTTGTGGATAGAAGGCCATGCTTAAGTGTCGGCTGACACTTAATTGTTGCGTGATTTCTTTTCATACTTTCGACATGAAGAGGCTCCCTCTGTTGGATGCAATATCTTTTAGTAGGCCATGGAGTCAAAAGACCTGGTTTTTAAACCGATTGAAGAATTGTGGTGTTGTCATATGTGTTCTGCACGGTATAAAGTACGCCATTTTCATAGGTCGGTCGATAACTACTCATATGGTGTTGTAACTACTGGATTCTGATAGTCCAGTGATAAAGTCCCTAGCAATGCATTGCCATGGTCTTCCAGGAGTTTCGAGCGGTTTGAGTCGCCCATGGGATGCGTGTTTAACTGTTTTCGTTTGTTGATATGTATCGCAATTCTTCATATATCTTTTAATATCGTTACGCATCGACAGCCAGTAGTAGGATCGTTGAATCAGTGCTGTCATTTTTGCCATTCCGCCATGTCCCACTGGTGGGACGTCGTGATTTCTTCGTATCGTTTCCGTTTGCAAGGTGTCTTCCTCCAGGAGTCTTATCTTCTCATCGTACCATAGGTATCCATCTTCTTCCCGCCATAGCCCGAGGGCTACACCTTTCATTTGTTTTAGGCCTTCCTTCAAGGCCTTCTTTATCTCATTGATTTCGCGGTTATTGGCCGTGCTTTGTCTTATTCATTCTTTACATCCTTTGTTGTCGCTGGTGGTCATGGTTATATCATTCATGGATTCATATCCACTGTCTTCGTCTTCTTCTTTTGCGAAGCACTTCTCCTTGGGGAGAAGTATTCTTTGTCATTGCGACCATGTTTCCTGTTTGTCTCGAAAGTCTTCTGTTCCCCAAGTCAATGCGTCTGGCTTTCCTCCTTCCTTGCCTGGTTGGTATTCAATTTGGAGATGGTATTGGCTCAATGTCTCACTCCATCTGATCTGTCGTCCATTGAGTTCTTTGGTGGTAGTAAACGCTAGGAGGTTCTTGTGGTCCATGATGATACGGATCACATGTTGGCTTTCTAGCATGTACTTCCTCCAGTCCTGAACTGCTTGAACAATGGCTAACAGTTCCTTGGTGTGAATATCATAGTTTGGTTTTGCCTTTGACATTGTTTTTGGTCGAAATGCGACCAGTCTCCATAATCTGTCCTCGCCCTGCTGGGAGAGGATACTGGAGCATATGTAGTTGGATGTATCCGTCTCGATCATGATGGATAATGTGGAGTCACAGTGTCGTAATATCGGTATCTTAGTAAGTCGCTTCCTGATATCGTCGAATGCTTGTTGCCGTTTCTCTCCCTATTACCATTTGATCCCTTTTCTGGTCCTATCATAGAAGGGTTTAGCTATCCTGCTAAACCCTTTGATGAACCTTCGGTAAAAGTTGCAAAAGCCCACAAAGCTTTGCACTCCTTCCACACACCTGGGTGCTTTCCAGTCATCGATAGCCACTATTTTGACTGGATCGGCTTGTACTCCTTCAGGATTGACGATAAATCCGACGTATTCGACTTTGTTTGTATGGAAGTCATATTTCGAAGATTTTAGTTTGGCTTGGCTTCTCTCAATGCCTGCAGGACATTCCATATATCTCGGTGGTGTTCCTTCATGTTGCCTGAATAGATGAGGATATCGTCTAGATAGACGATAAAACATATGTCCAGGTACTTGCTCAACTTGGAGCTGATCCACTGTTGGAATATGGCTGGCGCATTGGATAATCCGAAGGGCATGACTAAATATTCGAATAGTCCATATCTCGTTCTGAAAGCCATCTTCCACTCATCTCCTTCAGCTATCCTTATATTGTGATATGCGTCCTTAATATCCAACTTGGTATAGTGTTTGGCCCTTCCTAGCCAGTCCAATGCTTTGTCAATCAATGGTAGAGGGTATCCATTGTTTTGTGATACCGCGTTCAGTCCCTAGAAATTCGTGCAAACTCTCAGTTTCCCATCTTTCTTTTTAACAAATAGGATGAGTACCCCCACTGAGGAGGACGATGGTCCAATCCAGTGCCTGGCCAGGTTCTGTTGGAGGTATTCCCGTAGCGCTTTTAGTTCCTGTTCCCTTGATGGGTAGAGTTTCATTAATGGCGCTGCTTTTCCCTCCTCTAGCTTGATCTGGTGATCTTTGCTCTTGTCCGTGGGAAGATCTGTCCTTTCATTTTCTTCCAATAAGTTGAGCTAATCGTGATATTCTTTTGGGGCCTGTTGCCTCAGAGTTGTTTTCTTCTTCTTGGCTTCTTCCTTTACCGCTAGTCGCATACTAATTGTTGATGCTTTTGCGATAGTTGGTCCGTCTTCTTCTTCCTCCCATTTGAGGATCTCTGTCTGTTCTCCTCTCCGATAGAGTCAACTGAAGGTCTTTGCTAATATGAAAGATATGCTCACGGGTTTCTCTTCCATCATTTCACTGTCGGTGTTGTTCTTGGGGGTTTCTTTTCTGGTGCTGCCAAATCCTTCCTCTCCTCTTTTGGTCTTGTCTAGGTCTCAGACTTCACGGAGCTCCCTGGTACCAATATTCTTGATAATCTTCTCTGCTATGCGATCCCCTTTTCAGATCGTATTGTTCTCATCCTTCAAGTTTATTAGCAGGACTTGCACCTCACCCCTATAGTCTGCATCGACCCCTCTAGCGCCTGTGGTAATTCCATGTCGGGCAGCCATACCACTGCGTGGGGCAATTCTTGCATAGCTGCCATCAGGTAGTCCTACTGCAATTCCTGTTGGTATCTTTTTCTGTCCTCTTGCAGGGACCATCCTATCTTCTGTGCTGTACAGGTCGTGGCCTGCTGTTTTCTGGGATCCTCGTGTTGGTTTCCTGGCATTCAGGTTTAACACTTCTACCATTACGCCTTCCTTGTAGGGGATTATTCCTTCGTGTTTGGTGTCCATGTGGAGGATTTGCATCCTCAGGTTTTCTCTTATTGCTTGTTCTTTGGGGATTGTTTCAATCGTTGTGGAAGTTTCCAGGCACAACTGTGTGCATAGCTTGCTGTTGAAGTTGGTTTGGCCTTTTTCCCAATCGATGTTCAGATTGTGTTGTCTTAGCCAAGGCGTTCCTAGTATGGCACTATGTTTCTGCAAGTGCGCTACTTGGAACGTCATGGCTTCGTGGTGTGACCCTATCTCCATTACGGCTTGTGCCGTATGGCTGACTGGTCCTGCTTTGCTTTTCTCCCCATTGACCACATATATGTCTCTTGGTTTCTTTATCTTCTTCAGGGGTAATCCATGGGTTTCGCAGAAATCTCTGTCAATGAAATCCTTGGTTGCTCCTGAATCAAGGATCATGTTCATTTCCCATATCCTTATCTGTCGTGCATAGTATTATCTTAATCATAAGATGTTCGTTGTCGTTATTGTAACTGTTCTTGCCATTGATCGTTCCCTTATTGTCTTTTTTTGTTGATATGTGTATGATGCCGCTGGTTTTGCCTCGTTCCTTATCCCGCAGACAACTCTTTGCGGAGGACTTTATTTGTTTAAAGTCTCCTGTCCTTCCATCCTTTCCGTAGCTTCCATCTCCTGGAGCTTGGTTTCCTTGCATCGACAGTTTTTGATGAAGTGTCCCTTCAGTATTTATCGAAGGCACGTGTTTTCCTTTCTTCTTTTCTGGTACTCTTGGTTGGACAGTCTTTGAAACTGTCGACTTCTCTTCCCTGCCGTGTCCAGGTCCATGGGGTCCCCAGCTGGTACCGGTTGTGGCTTGTTGTTCAGTCAGTAGGTCCCGTTGTTGTCGCATGGTGGGGTTGGATCAGTTATCCCCTTTGTCCTGTTCTGAGCGTGTCTGACCAGGGTGATCTTGTCTTCCTTGTCAACGGCCCATACTGCGAAGCCTGCGGCTGTTCGATCGGTCTGGTCCGAGCTTATCCAGGCTTCCTGCAGCCTTTCGTTGGTGCCACCCAGGAGGTGGTGGTACTCCGTATCGTCGTGGTATTTCGCTGCGACCGATATTATGCAGAACTCGTGCCAGTAGTTGGAAAGGTTATCCTTTCCTTGTCTCATTTTTTCCAGTTTGAGCCTCGCTGTCTCTTTGGCGTTTCTGTCCCCAAACCGGGTGTGGAGGGTTTCCTTGAATTCCTCCCATGAGGCCCATACTCAGTCTCGCTTTCCTTCCATGCAAGGCATTATACATTGCCCTGCTGCTTCTCTCAAAAGGGACTCTTCATAGTCCACCTTGATCGTGTCTTTCCCGATTCCGTACCTGTTGACCTTGAAGTACTGTTCCAACTGACTTAGGAACTGTCTTAACTTCTCGCGGTCCCCTTCGTAGAGGTCTGGTTCTTTTGCTTTTGACCTTGATTATGGGTAGGTGTTTATTGCTCCCAGGAATCTTGTCATCTGGTCTTCCGTCTTCATCAGGGCTTGTGTGGTATACCCTGTCGGGGGTGCTGGTGTTGCCACTGCCAACATCCTTCTTGGTCATGGTATTCCTACAACGGAACTTGCTAGAAGTGAGGTCTGTTCTGGTGTAACCGGACTTGGTGCTCGTGAGTGTTGGCTTGCTGCTTCGCTCAAGGCGGTCTGTACTTGTTCTAGGTTGAGGGTGTCGTTCGTGAGATCGATATCTCCTTCATTATCTTGTGGGAACTCTGTGTTTCTTGAAGTTGCCATCTTGCTGTCGTTAGGTGTCGCAGGAGACGCAACCAAATGTTATGCTTTCCCACTACTCGTGTTACTCGCAACAGGTAACCATCTTCCTTAGTCTTCCGAACTGCGCCGTGCTGTGTCCTGGAGCTCCTCGACTCTCTAGGCCCTATCTTAGTATTGTCACTTATGAATCATTTTCTTACCAGCACCGACAGTATTGGGCTTCATTCTGTTAATAAGACCCGCGTGGTGGATAGGTTCTTCACACGATGGCTGATCCGTCTAGCAGATAGGTTTAGAGCATAAAGGTATTTGTATTGTAAGAATCATAAAGAGATAGATAGGAAATAACAGTATATGGTTGCGTGAAGAGCTAACCCATCGGTGAAAACCCGGCCTTTATATAGGCCTCTTCCTGCAACCCTAACCCAGCCCTGATCCTCAAGTAAGGTCAGGTGCGAAATCCATCACCTTGCTCAAACGAGTCATATGCACAACATAAACCATCCCATGACCTGCAAACGACGTCATGTGCGAAAACTTAAATCAAATGCAATATAAATCAAGCACATGAACAAACCACATGACCTACTAACTAGGTCACGTGCGAACTATAAACCAGTCTGCCTTGCAGGTAAGACCTACCGGCCAGCCTAGACTCTCCCGGTGACATCAACTGTACATCATGTGCGCAAAGCAATCAAACATAAATGAGCCCCATGACCTGCTAATGAGGTCATGTGCGTAAAACCAATTTAAACATAAATAAATCCCATGACCTGCTAACGAGGTCATGTGCGTGAAAGAATAACTCAACTGCATGACGTCTAAAGAACGTCATGTGTGGAACCTGTTCCATGCTGTAGTCACCTGGCTAGCGCTCCTCTAGCCAGATCATAACAGTGAGGTAAAAATCTTGGAAGAATGAGAGGGCTGCAGCATGCAGGTCTACAAGTATCAGGTCAATGCATTGATTAGGGAATGTGATAGGGACTGCCTCATTCAAGTTTCCTTGTCCTTTCTATCCAATACCATGGACATCTGCAAAGAGGGAGGGACGAAAAGTAGCACCCCCAACTGGGTCAGAGTGGAGCTGCAAACTCACATCGGAATCGGAGTCAGGGTCCACTCAGGTTCGAAGTTTGGTGCTAGCTATTACATTTTCCATCCTGGACTACTTGTTCCAGACAAGGTTACCAGTATTTATGCAAGATCAGTGCCAGAGGTCAATAAACAATAATCAGAAGAGGGGTTAAGCGAGAAGGTCACTTAACGATATACTGTGATTGGGGCACGCCTAGGAAGATGGATCTCAAGATTGCGACCACACTGAACAACTTCAAACTTATCGTCATGAGTTCACACAAATGTAAGAGTAAAGTAAACCGCAAAACTTAATATCATTAAGCCTGATGCTGCATTCAATTAAGGTCTTGAGAGGATTGATTGTTGAAGTAGGAGAGTTCTCACATAGACTTTCAAGTAGTTTTATCTTATGCCAGAAACTACCCATTAGTTTACTTCAACCATTCAAGCACACTCTTCTCCACTAAGGGTGGTCCGACACGTCTTCTGACACACTCTTCAGGCATGCATGTATCGATGCATTCCAGTCAGCATTCACCCCATGCAGTTATCATTTCCATGGTGCATTTTTATAGTGCTGCCAGAGTGAGAACCTCTTCGCATCGGTGTCTTGCCAGTGGCTAACAGTCAAGACACCTGATGAACAGAACTATCTTTGACAACCTTCCCATATCCATTGATCTCTATGTAACTCCAGAAGCTACCCTGAGCGGTTTATCTATCTACTATTTGCAAGTCTCAGACCTTTGGTGTCTTCCGCTGGATATGGTAGTCCTGCAGTACTCCAATGGGTGCTACCTGTGACCACTACCTTGGATCCACCTTACCTGTGGTAGGAATCATACTTTTAGTGCCTCTATACTTCCGTTACAGAGCCTATATTGTTGGGAACACGTTTGGGCTTGATACATATAAAACTCTCCTAGTCGCCCCAGCACTACCTGTGACTACCTTTGGGACCCCTACAGTTAACCCCTGTTAACTCCACCAGTTTTCGCCTGTTTTACTCTGAACAACTTGGAGGAGGTACTCCACCTTCTACCCTATGCCCTCCTATATATCCTATGAACAGCTTAAGGTCGACTGGACAGCAGCGACACATACAGTGTTGCAAGCAGGTCTACAAAGATTCCCTTCTGCTAGACTGCGCACAACTACACAACCGTTTGTCTATAACATCTGGGCCTCAAGGTGAGACTAGAGAGGTATGATAGAAATAATGTCTCCAATTTACAGCTTCCTCAGAGCTGTGTAGTTTGCCCAATAGCATTTCCTGGAACCCCAAATTCCAGTATTCTGCATGGCTTCGTATAATAAACATTCTGGTCATTTCCCGCGAACTTCCCAAGTGACTTCATATTGCCAGGTAGGGTAACTCAGGTTCCTAGACATGATAACCCAAGTTCCAAGGCAGGGTAATTGTGATCCCTGAGTAGGGTAACCTACTCTGGAGGTCAGGGTAACTTTATCCTGTTATCCTGTCTATTTCTATGGTGGACATAGACTTCCCTCCCTTTCGCCAGCCCAGCTACCCAGCCAAGCAGGGTAACCTGTTCTTGGCCAATCCTTGAGTATACTAACATCTCTCATGAGTGTTTGTCTTACTGTTCACAATAGAACCCAGACTATCGGGCTTCCTTAGGTCAAACTCTTGCTTGCCTTCCAATTCCTATCGGTCTGCCTCTGGATGGCCTGCATGAGTATAGATTCAGTCTGCCATAGCTCATGTATACTGGGTTGTTATAAAAAGTCTCTACTGGATTGGAACCCTCCCCTATTGGCACATAACCATTCGGGCCAACATAATAACCTTTTCACATTTCCTCTATGCCAGGGTTGAGTTTCCTCTTGTCAACCATCTACTGTATCATATCCTAGTTTAGCCCTAGACATGCCATTTCCATTTCACTCAAGTTAATATCAATGATCAGCACTACATGGTGTGAGCCAGTCCTTTGGTCGACATCTCATCACCTACACAGCTGTGGTAGCAATGCTGCATTCGCCAGCGTATAATCTATTACCAATAGTTAGTGGAGGGTCAGGTTATCCGAGTATCTCGTATAGATTTCCATGGTGTTAAGAATCCCATCGCCATGCAATACTGCTGCAAATGTGTACAACTCCCCTTGCCTCCTCTCTGTATGAGACATGACTCTTAAGGGGTCCATATATACCATATGTACATTCATGTCGCCCACCACCAGGGTCAGCTCATTTGTCTCAATAAAAGGGGCCCGTGTATCAACAGTATTCACACCCCCTACCTGTCAGTTATAAACGTTAACAAGCTTAAAAGAACAATGTGGCCCCACTAGTCTCCCCTCTCTTACAAAAACCTACAAGTACAAAATATTTTTCATGCTGGGCACTAACACAAATGAAATCCCTATCAATACATGCAAGGAAATATTCATGCAAACTCGGACTTTCCCCATGCTATGAAATACACATTCAAAACCAGGGGCTTGTAATGGCTTCTGGTTATACAATAGTGGGTCTTGAACACAAACAAAAGAAATCCTATAATTCTTAATAATGTGAAATAATAAAAGAAAAACATTATTGCTTCCTTGACAATTATGTTGTACTATATTAAATTTCTGTCCATTTATCTGATCACTTGCATAGTCCTCTACCATTGTGGCCCTGTAGCCTAATTTAGTAAATCATGCTTTCCAGCTTTAGCCAGGATAGCCATCCACTAGTTATATTGCTCTTTCGCCTCCTCCCTCATCTGAAGCCTAGCTGCGCAGTTTCCATTCTTAGCTGAGTGAGGGCCTTCACAGGCAGGACACTTTGCCAGAGTCATAAGGCAACAGCCAAGTATTTTCTTCTTATACCCATAATACAACATCTGGTAGCACTTGTGGTTGTTCACAGAGTGCACCTTTAAACATATTAGGTAAATGTCGAAAGACTCAGTACAACCCACTTTTGGGTGTCAAAACTTCTAGCACCTAGTACACTGAGTGGTTGGGGTCACTCGCCATATGATTCTGGTATCTTTCCACTTACTCATGAACAAAACATAGGGGGTAATCTTCTTCACATCCTCCTCCAGCCCATGGATGATAATCATTGTCACCTGCTTATTCCCATGGTCACCCTTATTTGTGCTAAGGAATTTGGCACTAGCAACATCAATTCCCTGAGTGATCTTGAAAATTCTCTTAGTCTCCAGGTCTAACTCAGCATTGTTGTCAGAGATGGCATTGCATGGGATGCTATGTATCAGCACCACAATATCTGTTGGTATATGCCAGAACTCTAGAAACCTTAGTTTGCCCTCTAGCACTACTGAGTTCAGGGCTTCGGTTATCTTTTCCAAGTACCTAGTATAGTGACTTGAGTCACTATCTGCTGTGGTCATGGTCGTAATCATCCTGTTCCACTTATTAGATGCAACTTGGAGATTGGTGGAGCTTTGTACTCACAACAGGTGAGCACATTTGCAATAGCTATCGAAATCCTTGCCTACTCCCTAGCTGGGTCCTGGAGGGGTTTTGACGACTCCCTGGTCATAAAGAGCTTACAGTTTGCCATTGCACATGTCTTCTTAGGCTTCCTGTGGGGTTCCTGTGTCTGCCACTCTCTGGAATCCCTTTTGTCCTTTTTCACATCCTCTTTTGTAGCCTTGGCGTGTGGAGACTTCAGTGGCATTAGGCCTTCCTCTGTTTTATACTTCCCTTTCTTCTTCCCAGGGGTCTCAGCTGGTAATTGAGCTGCCCCTTTTATATACGATGCAGCACCTGATTCAGTCTTGTTCTTTGGGGCAGCAGGTAATGGCCTGGTTGTACACTTTGTCACTTGGTCCTGTTCCTGCATGGTCTTTGCCAAATTCTGCACTGTCACAGTAATAGCCTTAACCTAATTCACAAGGCCCAGCACCAAATACATCATCACTATTCCTTCCACTAAGACATCCTCCAGTGTCATCCCAGATATCATTTCCATAGCTAGGGTCATCGTTGCTAGCCTAGACCTAGCAAGAAAATTGCAGATGCCAGCCTTCATCTAATTAGTATCAGTGTCGTCACATAGTTGCTCTTGAGTGGGCGTTCCTGATGTCAAAGACCTGGTGGTGTCCATCTTCTCACCAGGTGAAGCCATGGCTTGAGTGGGTATGGGCAAGCTAGTTGTTTGGTTTTCATATAACCCAACACGTCACATTATGCAAAAATTCACGATCGAGACGAGGTGTTGAGGAAAGTGCAAAAAGCACTTATATGGAAAAATAGAGCGGAAGAAGCTTGGAACTATTTACAGTGGAACCCCAACCATCAGGTACCAGTAAGACAAGTAGTTACTTGCCTGCCTGTTCCTACCTGTTAGGCGGTAGCCGACTCTAAGGACAAGTGAGTCTGGACTAAGGCCCGATACATGACGAAGTGATTTCTAGGGAGGCTTACTTATAATGTCAAGAGGAAATGGTAGTTTGTATCGTAAAACGAATATATTGATAAGATCTCTTCTCCGTCGCTGATGATCTATAAAGCGTGGGAGGCACCTCGATATTTATATTCCGCATCTGGGTGTTCGCGGCCTATCTATTTCTCACACTTTTCCCGCGTGCGAATGTCGTAGACCCTGAAAACCTTTACCCCGCTTGACTCTGATTTCCCCGAGTAGCGGGGAGGGTGTCCTACCCCTCTCCTCGCTGCCGCGGTGCTAATCATAGTGGCTTGAACCCCTTTACCGTGGCAAGCGGCTACTGGTCCGTTCTCTGCATACGGAGTGATCAGCTCCGACGACAGACTTATCAATGTAGGTGGATTTCTCATCCGTCTGCATCAACCTGCAGGACGCATGCTCCTATCTTATCGCACCAATGGCTGTCAGGTCTCGTGGCGCTCAGTGTTGGCTTCTTCACGCAGTAGGTCCTCAACCGACTCTACCTTGTCATGCTTCTAGGCATGGGTGAACGTTCATCTCTTGGGCGTCGTTCCCTTATCAGGATTTTCCTCCGCATTCCTCCACCAACGGACTTGAAATTCAGTCTTACTGCCCTTATGGCAGCCGGTGACTCCTATCGGAGTAGCCGACCTCCCCCCAGTTGGCATCCATCCGTTGGCGCAGCTGAGGGATTTTTGCATGCGTTTATCTCCACAACCAACCGACCAATTTAGTTCATTCAACCTTGTCAGGATGGCCGAGAATCCTCTCTTGAGAATTCAGCGAAAACCCCTCGGTCGGCGACCTTCGGTGGTGGCGTAAATGCGGGTTTTGTGCTGTCGTTGTATTGGTAGAAAGTAACTCATTCCCCAAATACTCCAGCGGACTCTGGGATCGAACATGTGACCTTTTGCCAATAATCACGTGACATGCCCATTACGCTATGCCAGTTCGTCTTATGTGTAACACTACCAGTTAACCCCTTGGTCATCCTGTTCAAAATTATGTTATCTTATTCCTGTTCAGTGATATGATTGTATCAGTCATGTGACATAATCACATGACCTGTTATTATACTAGAAGATTCTAGCAGGTTCTGTAGATTTCCTTGGTATGGGGCAGTATTCATATAACTATAGAGCGGTATATATATGAATGTATTTTCCCTTCAGTTAGATAGATCACGCAAGCTTGGATTAATCTATGAGTTTTAAAGATATATCTTGTTCACTATGCTTACTCCATTATCACAAGTGCAAGTGACTTAGATACAAATATTCTTACATCCATATGGGTGTAGATCCAGATTGCCATAACTTATGTATACTAGGTTGCTACAGCAATACAGATTAGTTTATTATTTGATTAAATAGTAAATTTTCAATAGAGAATACACTGGTGATATTCCAATAAGTGCATGACTTATTTCAGAGTCTGCAGGTTCCAAGTATAGTTTATTTCAATACAAACTACATCTCAGGTCAAGTGTTGCATTCCTGTATCACATGTAATAAAAGCTTCCCATAGGTACTTTATAGTATTATCAAAATAGATGGATGGCCAGTTCAAGAACAATTTGAAGTCATGCCAACTTGAATATTCTTTGCCTATTTATAGATCTTCTCTCAAGTGGTTAGTTAATTTCTCATATGGAAGTAATAGACTTATACTTACTCTTTGGTATATTTATCAGTCAATATTTAAATAACTTCTAGTTTTCCTCCAACTCCAGTTTACTTTATACCACAATGTGATTATCTTAACATATTTATTACAAGTTGTTTCACAATACCTAACACCTTCTGGATATTGTTTGTATATTCTCTTTTACCTCATCATGATAGTATCAATAGGGGGAATATTGTTACTGAGTACTACGTAGATATTGATTGTCAAAATATCATATTAAAGGTATATGGGTTCTGGTATATCATGGGATAGTTGTTATTCTTCTGGGCAGGAGCTGCTGACTTGACAAATAAGGCAGATAGGCAATGGTGGATAGCAGGGGGGGGCAGCTTGTACCACCACATGCGAGATACCCTGAATGCTGAGTCCTACATTGTTGCTGCTTGTACTGTACTGTAGGTAGAGCATGGCCGTATCGCCGTGTCATGCCCCCTCCTAGAGTATTAGATGGACCGCATCAGGCTACAATGAACACCAAGTATTAGGTCCCTTTTATCCGTACCAGTAGTGTATTCCTGTGGCAACGAGGTTTAGAGTGGATGGGAATCTAACTAGCTGGGTTTGGTTTTGACAACCAGATTTATTCCCAATGTCACGGCGGTGTACAAACTATTCCAACAAACTTTGCCTTCACCTTTGTTTAATCTCAGCTTGAGAAGCATCTACCGCATTGTCCGGTGAGAACTGGCAAACACTTATACATTGGAATACGGAGTGGCAGAGGTGAAACTTATAACTGCGTCAGGATTAGAGCCCTGAAAGGTTTCGTCCTGGCTGTACGGAGTTAGGATCTGGTGCTTCGTTGTGTTTTCGAAGCAAAACAAGAATTAAAATGTTATTTGAACGTGCTAGCACCTGACGGTTCTCGCCGGATAATGTGGTACACAGTCACGTGCGCCTTTTTGAGGTTAGTTATCATACTTATGTATATGCAAGTTCTCCTCTGCTCGGGCAATCAACTATCCCCTTGAGATATTAATTGAGTGAAGTGGCAGTCTAACAATATTAAGTATTACCATTGGCTCTTATCTCACTCTACTGCTGACATACCTTTTCTCCTTTAATGTTTGAGGCTTTCGGTGTGGTCACAACTACAGGATCCATCTACTCATTCCGTGCCCCCATTGTAAGGACGCCTGCACCAAACCATTGGGACCTCATAGACATGACTTCTTACTCTCGCAAATTGCTGTATTACTCTAAGGATATATCTTCCTCTGTTGATTCTTTTTCTTCCCTTTTTCGCTTCCTACACTTTCTTTTCCTTTTCCTTTATTTAGTGGCCCCGCTCTCCTGGTATCTCATATAACCTTTGCTCCTCTTGCTCTCTTGCATCCCCCGCCTCCCTTAGGCCTATTAGATTGTGTTTATAGTCTGTTCGCCGAGGGCAGGTATTGGTTTTATTGGGTATCCACCCGACATACTAAGTTAGTCTCTTTTCATCTAGTTTCTCTTACTACTTGTTTTTCCCCTACCACTCTCTTCATCGCTGGCCTCTATTTCATCTCCACCCAACTCTGCTCTGTTCGTCTCGCGGCAGCCACACCATATTCAACTATAGTATGTCCCCGTTCCTTATCACTTATTGTCTATTTTCCTTCCTAGGCTCTCGTGTGCTCTCTCCTTCCCAGGTTTTCTCAATCTCTTCCTTTCCTCCGAGACCCTCATATGGCGCCGTCCTCGACTTTCCTCTATCCTTTCCCTTTTCCTCTTCTTTTCCAGCTCGGGGGTGTGGGCCCGCACCTGCGCATGCGGTAGGGAGAGCGGGCTTCTTTCTCTCTTTCCCAGCCATGCAAATTCACAGGAATTGCGAGTGATCTCGTATGATCACCTGATTTACAGATGGGAACATTGCGAAGAGGGGATGCCGATTAAGCCTTGAAGTGAGAAAGGCGCCTTGGGTCAGGGCCATCTGTGAGGCCACAAGGCTAAGAGATGGGGCGTGGAGGGACTTTAGCATGGGGGCTCCTTTGTAGGATAGCAAACAGCATCAGGAAGAGAAGGATCCAGATGGCATGATTCGCTTGGACTCAGCCCATGGGGTTTCCTCAGTATTGACCGAGAGATTTTGGAGGGAACAAACCGCCGGATTTTCCTTAATTCCGGCTTTCAATGTAAACTCTTGCTTCATCGCTCGCCCCGCCTTACGATCCTATGCCCGGCAAGCAATCCGGAAAGTGCACCCGTCTCCAGATATCAACTCTTAGTGACAAAATGCTAGTCACGCCGACAACAAATGATGTAATCGGTGTTTCGCATGCTCAGATGGAGATGGGGGTGCGGTCGTACAGCCCAGCCACGTCTCGTTGGTAAACCGTGCACCTGGGTGGCCTCCGGTATTTTGGTTTGCCAACAACACTTAGGATGATCTCATCCGCAACGTGATGTGCTGTTTACCGACGCGAGCTACTAAAGTGAAGGGAATCTTTCACTATCTACTCTCTACTGGGGGGAACGGTGAGAGAGGTGTGTCACCCATCTAGTTTCTCTCAAGTACCTCCCGCTTCCGGTAGTTTAGCTGCGGGAGGATGCATGAGAAAATGCCTTGTGATGGTTTGTTGATCTAGGGCTGTGAAAAAAAGGTTAAGTACGTCAATTTCGGGAGGAAAGGATTACCTTTATAAGCCCTGCTTGCACCTGGATAAACCCCGCCGGATTCAGAATCTTGCCTCTTCGACGGACGGAGGAAAAAAAAAAAATCAAAAAAATCAAACACCATCGATATTGACAGGTTCTCCAACTATCTCCACCACTCCCCTGTTGCTCAATTCTGCTCTCTACCCACTATGGGAAATCTGCAATCTAGGTCGAACCATACAATCGAGATATACTGGGGCCGAGAGCGTTTGGTCGCACATCGGATCTCTTGGTTCACAGCTCGGTTTCCGGTAAACTCTCATCTCCGACCTTATATCAAGTGGAGCAGCCCAGTGCGAGGGTACTTTTATCTCGATTTAGCTCCCAGAGAAAACGACGCGGCGCCGTGGTTAACGGGCTGGAGAGGGTCCTACCATAGTAGATCCAAATGCAATGCCTCACTCCGAGAAGCAGTTGAGTTATTGCTTGAAGACAGAATGGGCTCGCACAACTTCAACATCGGTCATCTGTTCCAGAATGACAACGGAAGGCGGGTACACGTTCCTATTAGCAAGTTCCAAGATCTTATCGAGGCTCTAGTCACTATAGCCATATCGTTTGGCTGTCTTACGGGTGGCAGTAGGCCCATTTTGCGTGGCCTAAAGTCTGCATACACGGGCCACCGAAGCTTCCTCAAATACAACGCGACCATACCAGAAGCAGTGCGGTTTCTTTCAATCGGCCACATGCTGAAATCGAGCCAAATGATACATGATTTCATGTTCACTGTGCTTTCCGGCTTCGAGGCCGCTTTTCCCAAGTCCCGAACTAATGACGGTGCCGGAGCTGGCCATGGCACTCACCACAGGGACTGCCGGGGCATAAGCCGGGAGCTTTGGGAGTATCTAAAAAGACAACATAACGAGTACCAGCATAGAAAACGAGAAAGGGAGAGACGGCTTCGCGACTATATCGCAGATATGGGAAACATCTCCGATAATTCTATTCTCCTTTCCGTGAGACCCAGTGCTGTCGTGGACCTAGTCTCTTCGGCGAGCACTAGCGTGAAATCCAGACCACAGTCCTGGGAAACACAAAACCACGGGAAAAGAGGCCAGGTCATTGTTGAAGTAAAAACTCTCGGTAATGACTCTCATAGAACACAACGAGACCCAAATCGCGAGCATGAGCGCCACTATGACCGTGTACAGTTCGAACGTGCTCTAGCGCAACATATGAACCAGTTCGCTCAAGAAGAAATGCAGCGGCGGTACGATGGTTTCTTGCCGTGGGAAGTCCACGTGCGTGGGGAATGCCGGCGCCCGGAGAGGCACTTCCGGGGGGAAAGGTATGGTCTTAATGCTCATGATGAGCTTGATAGGGATGCTAGCTCGGTCCATGTTTAGCCAGGCAGTTGAGTATGGGATGGGATTTCCCTTCAGGAACTTGGGATGAGAGGCAACTTCACAGATTGGCGAGAGAGGGTTATAAATGGGATGGGCTTATGTGATTGTGATTTCTAGATAGATATTTTTCCTCACCCTAGGACTAGGATTACATTGCAGATAGAGGAGAAAACTCTTGGGATATGTTACGGGGTTGTTCGTGGTGTTGTTCGGGATACAGTACTTAGAGTTACATCCGGCCTTCCATGTTTTCCTACCTTAAATCCAATAAAAGTCCTATAAATCAAGGGGTGCTATTTTTTTCTTCTTCCTTTCCTCTTTTGCCTAAGGAGGCCAATACCCCACATTGGAACACCCAAGAACTCGAATAAACGGACCACGTACTGGGCGGTCCAGAGCTCTCTCCTCTGGAAAAGCTTCCAAGTATAGACAAAAAAGGTATAGTTTCCGGGGCAAATAAGGAGGGGGAAAGCACCAAATTTTACCGGGAGAGGCAACCCCGGCTCCCTAGCACAACGGGTCTCCGATTATTCGAGTTCTTACGGGCAGCTTGGATTAAAATCTTTCCAGTTTCCACCCCCCCCGTTTTTGGGTATGGTATGCAGCCGGAGGATTAGCAGTATATCAATATCGAGCAAACAGGATCTGTCACCGGTTCCATAGCACAGTTGGTTAGCGCGTGGTACCGATTCTAAGTAATGAGTTAATACCAAGGTCGAGGGTTCAATTCCCTCTGGAACCAGGGCCAACTCCTTTTTTGTTGTCTAAAAAAACAAAAAAGACCCGCTATGACATTCTAACGGAGCGCAAAGATGTAAAACACTAACCTATAAGAATATCATGATTGCACTTGGTGGTATCATATTGGACCGCTACTTGGAAGTAACTAGAAGTAACTTATAGCTCTGAACATCCCCTTCAGCCTAAATATTGTTGCATGGTGCGGACGGATAGATTACTCTTGCCGTTGCTTGACCTGATGTTGTTGAAACTGGCTGGGGATATCACTACATATAATAACTATAACCCCCCGACCACCACCAAACTCGCCCTCACACCAACACCGTATAATCTGGTGGGAACCGTCAGGTGCTGGCATCCTCAAATAAGACTTTTTTATGCTTGTTTTGTCTGGAAATCGGAATGGAACGCCGTATCCTGACTCTGTATGACCAGGACTAAACTTTTCATGGCTCTGCCTTGGATCCAATTGAACATTTCACCTCGGCAGCTTCTTGCCGCAACGCACTAGCGCCGGCTTATGATATTTGGGGGCGAGACAACAGACACACTGACACAGCGAGTGATAATATATGCAACAAAAATTAAAACACATAAATGGTGGCAAGTGATGGGAAACAACTTAAAACTGGCGAATAAAAACAAGAGACGCTCACAAAAACCTCCTCCGATTGAAAAATAGGGCATTTCACACCCCTCAAGACGACCCCTTCTTTCCCTCCTCAAACAACCACTCCGCAACCGTGTCTAGCCAACCCACCACCTCCCTGAGTCCAAATCCAATTTCAGCGTGACTGGGTCCCCACAGGGCTATCAATCCCAGCACTATGATAACACCAGCTCCAATGACCCCCCACACTACCATCCTCCCCACACCCTTCGCCTTATTCCTCACTTCCTCAGGATTTGAGTGCATCTCTGGCTTCACAAACTCCGTCTCAACATCTCCATCCAAGTGATGTTTGTCTGTCTCCGCTTGCGGGGTGCCGGAGTGTTGTTCGCAAGTGGTGCCTAGATCCGACTCACCAGTGATGCTGGTCACTGGGCCAGATTTGGGGTCCGCAGGGATGGAGTGGGGTTCGTGGATTGTGCTTGTCTGGGACTGATAACCGGGTGGCGCAGAGGGTTTTTCGGGTT
The DNA here is from genome assembly GCA_003182015.1 of Tuber magnatum. Taxonomy (NCBI): domain Eukaryota; kingdom Fungi; phylum Ascomycota; class Pezizomycetes; order Pezizales; family Tuberaceae; genus Tuber; species Tuber magnatum. The sequence continues at coordinate 890,487 of PYWC01000070.1, read as the reverse complement.
CTGTCATCTCGGTAGCCTTCATTGGCTGTGGAGGAGATATTGGCCGACCCGAGAACTGTGAGACGAAACTGTGATGGTAGGATTGGGGCGTGTCGTTCGAGGCCGTGCCTCCGGGGGGGCATTTATTAAAGGAGGTTGTTGCTGGGATTCTTTGGTTTGCGTGGAGTGGCTGTCCCCCCCGTCAGAGTGCCCGTAGTACCTACTGTCTCGCGTATTGGATGTGTGGCTTGGGTTCTCGTTGGTAGGTTTCTTGTCTCGATGCCTACCCCCTAATGTAGTAGGGATTTCCTTCTCAGTTCCGCGTTGGCAGCGTTCGAGGCCGAAGGGCTCCTGGCCGGCTTGATCTTGCAGCGGCTTATGAGAGTGTCGCCGATGCCTATCGGGATGAGAGCTAGGCAAGCCTCCAACGTTATATCCGAAATCGCCACTTTCTATCGTAATTCGACCCAGCTCCTCTTCTTCTGGAGCTGTACCCTCTCGGCCTTCGGATTGCCTCGAAGAACGCTGCCGGTGTGCCTTGTGTCTGTCTGGGTGGGAGCTGAGTAACCCGCCAATGTTGTAACCGAACTCGCCGCTCTCTATGGTAATACTGCTCAGTTCCTGAGATTCAGCAGTTCCATCCGTGTTTTGGGATGGCGTAGATGGCGTTGCCGTGCTTGTATTATTTGACTTCCGGCCCTCGCTAATCCCTGCGCTTGCGCCCGATCCAGGCACTGCCCTTTGCCCTCGCATATCTGTCCCGTGAGCCCTGCGTCCGCCCGGGTCGGAGTTGGGCTGGCTTCCGTTATATCGAAATCCCCCACTCCCTATAGCCATATTCCCTGGCTCTTGTGACTCACGAGCTCTCTGTGTTTCCACATCCGGAAGTTCACTTTCGGAAGCTGGAACGGCCGGCGCATGAGCGGTACCTTGCAAGGGTTCGTCATGGTACCTGTTATCAATTGCTCTATCGTGACCCTTGATCGTGCCAACGTTATATCCAAACCCCCCAACCACGTCAGCGATCCTCTCAAGCTCCTCAGTCTCGGGATTTTGCCTGGGCTGCTGAGTAGGGTACGATTCCTTATCCGCGGGTTGGCTTTGTCGCTTCTCATCGATTGCTCTGTCGTGGCCTTTGAATGCTCCAATATTGTATCCAAATTCACCAGGGGCATCGGCGACCTTCTCGAGCTCTTTGGTCTCCCCACCAGTAGCTGTTATCTCTTGTGCGTTAGATTCCGACGGCTCGGGAGCGAATGACACTCTCTTGGCTTGCGGTTTGTCGTGCTTTTTTCCGTCGATCGCTCTGTTATGGCCCTCGGCAGCTCTACTACTGTGCCCGATATCTGCGTGCTTGAGGTCTGCGCTGCTAGGCTCACATGCCATGGCGCCGGGCAAAGCCTCCATAGTCTTGGGAAGTTGCTGAGGCGAAGGGCCAGAATCTCCGCCTCTTGTATTTTTCCCGTGGTTCGATACTCGGGCTGAACATTTTATGTCCTCTTCATCGGTCCTCGGAGTTCCCATAATCCCTCCACTGAGCGTTGAAACTTCTTCAGTTTCCGTCGGTTCATCCACCCTACCCTCCACTTCCACGACTTTGTCCTCCCCCCCCTTTTTGCCCGAAACCCCCGAAACCCCAACAACCCCATCCCCCCGAGGGCTCGCTTCCCTCCTTGTGGGACTCTGCCTACCCTCCACTCCAACCCCTCCAATATCCTCCGGCTGCAGCCGCACGGTCTTGTGCTCCCTGGGTTCGAGTGAGAGTGGGCTTCTCGTTCCGCCGATATCGACACCAGTGTCCCCCGGTTGATAGATTACTCTTGCCGTTGCTTGACCTGATGTTGTTGAAACTGGCTGGGGATATCACTACATATAATAACTATAACCCCCCGACCACCACCAAACTCGCCCTCACACCAACGAGCGGGCTTCTTTCTCTCTTTCCCAGCCATGCAAATTCACAGGAATTGCGAGTGATCTCGTATGATCACCTGATTTACAGATGGGAACATTGCGAAGAGGGGATGCCGATTAAGCCTTGAAGTGAGAAAGGCGCCTTGGGTCAGGGCCATCTGTGAGGCCACAAGGCTAAGAGATGGGGCGTGGAGGGACTTTAGCNCTAAAGTGGTTTGGTGTAACATGTTTAACGCACCTGGTGGAACATGACTTGGCCGGGCGCTGCAACAGCCGCAATTTCTTCCATTTTCTTAGTCGAGCTTAAGCTGGGCTAGGGTACTCGGGGGGGAAGTGGAAAGGTGGGGTCTGGGACATATGGGGTAGGGTACTCGAGTACATGAGAAGGGAAAAAGCACTGGTATCGGTGTCAGAAGGCGAGCAAGAGTTTTGCAAAAGTTTTGTATGCGCCGCGAGCTCCACGTGCAGGCGAGGTTTTCAAAAATTTAATCGGGCCACGGATAGCGGTACTCTTTCTCCCCGAGCGCTCGAGTACTTCCACTGGCGCATGACGAGAGAGGGTTGCGTGTTTTTCTTGGCATCCAGTGGGAAGGTGGTTGACGAATGAGTGACGTCGGGTGAAGATGATGTCATTTAGTGGCGGACTGTAATCACTGCGGTTGCCGTGCCCTGATACGGGTAGACTATGGTAGGCCACACCGTCTGGATCGTTACAATCATTTGGAATTACTCGTACCAGGAATCCCTTCGTCGTTCCCGAATTTCACGACCTTTTAGCATGCATTATGTCCTCCCATCTTCAAAAACTGGGCTCGTATCATACGAGGTATGGGTTTGGTCACTCGAGGGTGGGCGCTGAATAGTCTACTCGTGCTCAAACACTCCACTCGTACTCGTAGACAAAGGGATGCGTCTTTGGCATTTCATTCCTTCCACATGATCTCCCTCTGAAGGCCACCATTAGGTAACTTGGTCCACGATCGTGCCTATCTGCCTACCCCCCCCTCCCCAGTTAGCCTCCTCTACACCACCAAAAGTTCCCTGATCTCTAAAACAAGGGAGGGTACTCATATCGCCGGTACTTGTGCTCTGAGCCTTAAAATCGGAACCCGGTGATTCCGCAGTACAGTACGAGTACAGTAGCCGAGCTTTAGTCTTGTCCCAAAACGTTACGCAGAATCCAAACAAAAAAAAAAGAAGAGAAACATACTCCAGGCCCCGTTCGCTGCGGCGCGATATAAAAATCCCGATACACATAATTTACTCGAGCACTGGGGAATTCCCCCGTAGCAGCTGCCTTGCCAGTGGGCTAGCTCACTGACGGTGAAAACCCACCGTGCCCGAGCACCGTACAGTACTGAGGGGTAGTGGTAAGAGTCTTGCCATTCAAGTTATCCCCCACGCCGCCCGAAACTACAAAATCCATCGCCCGTCACGCCAAGTCTATTCTGGAAAGATTTAGGTTCTTCCGATCGGCTGAGAATGTTTAAGCTGCTGATCCCGACGCGAGTTGTTTGAACGCTGAACACTTGAAAGACTGAAAGATGGCATTTTCTGGCCCGGCACGGCTCCGCCCCTGCCCAGTCTAGCCTTGGTGCGCTTGGCAACGAATATTGCGGTTTGGAGCGGTCCTTGTGATAACCCAAGAAGAAGGAAGAAAAAAAAACATTTTTGAGATGCTCCGTTGGCAACGGAAACGCTGTAAAAGTTGGGGAAAGGCTAGTTTTACCGCATGACAAATGGGGCCTCACCCTTCTGATCGCGCTTCTTCACTCATGGTTGGCGGTCACACCCGGTTTCGCCGCTCTCAGAGATAATGGATCGCATGAGATTCTACCGTATTCTGAACCCATAACTACCCCGGATGTCTCCGAAACCAAAGCCGCGGGCCCGGACTCGGGAACAAAAAATTGGGGAAATTATCACATTGATTATCTATTTTACTATGTTACAATGTATACTCCCATCATCCATTCCTCTTACGATCCCTCCAACCTGTAGACAAAGGCCGCTAACCGGCCAAAGTTCAGCTGCGCGGTCGATCCCCAATCAGCACCAAATCTTGTGAGGGCATCGTAATCATTGAGGAGCGGTAGACTTACCCATCTAGCATCCAACTGCTCCAGGTCAGCAATTCCCATATTGGCAGCATCGAGGGCGATCTCCTCCTTCAGAAGATCTATCAAGTGCTCGACGCCGCTCCTGCCGTACAGATTGGAGTACATGAAGGGTCTTCCGAGGCCAACAGCCTTGACGCCGAGAGCCATAAGCTTCAGGACGTCAGTTCCATATCTGACACCACCGTCGGCAAACACGAAGGTCTTTTCGAAGACCTCTGGGGCGTTCTCGTGGATCTCGACGGCGATTTCGAGTGGAGATTGCGAGGTGTCGAGTTGGCGAGCACCGTGGTTGGAGATGTAGATTCCCGGTGCGCCATACTTAATCGCGAGCAGCGCGTCCTCAACGGACTGGATTCCTTTCGGAATGACAGGCAATGAGGTCATGTTTCTCAATTCCTGGTACGACTCCCAGGTGAATTTCGGGTCAGAGTCACTGCATATGTCAGCGATGCCCACCCTGACTTTGGGGATGATATTGCATACGTGGTCGAAGGCCAGCCATATCGGCTTTCACGTGTACGCGCGCCATGGATCGGGTTGTCGACTGTGACAAAGATTCCCTTGAAACCAGCCGCTTCGATGCGCTTAACATCGCTAGCAAATTTGGTCTTGTTGCGGGAGACGTAGAGCTACCGGCAGGGAAACTACCGTATCAGCGCGTGATTCGCAGTTGCTTTCCTAAAGTGGTTTGGTGTAACATGTTTAACGCACCTGGTGGAACATGACTTGGCCGGGCGCTGCAACAGCCGCAATTTCTTCCATTTTCTTAGTCGAGCTTAAGCTGGGCTAGGGTACTCGTACTGAACCGTTAGTCATTACGTTTTGGTATTTGCATTGCTCGGGGCCCCTGGGGATGGGAGGAATACCGCGTAGAGAATATTCTCAGCACCGGCTGCTTCGGCCAGGTTGAGCTCAGCCCGAGGGTGGGTAAGACCCGCGCGAGCCGCGGGAGCAATGAAGAATGGTGCACTGAATTTGTACCCAAAAACTGTTGTGCTGGCGAAGTGTTAGCATGCGCGGACAATACGTGGAGTAGGTGGTGGTTTTACTCGAGCGAAATATTGGCAACATCGACAAGAATCCGGGGACGAAGTTTGACTTGGCTGAAGATTTCCAGTGAGCGGCGGTACGCTGGAAGCCCGTTAGCATTATACCTGTCTGCGAGTCCTAATAACTGTTTGGAAGGGGGAAAGAAAAAAAAAACTTGCCAAATTCCCCCGCAGCACCAGTTCTGTAGTAGGCTTTTAAGTCCGCAGTTGTTAGTGTCCAAAGATATACGAGTCCAATCTATGGATTATCCAACCCACCATAATCCGAGACATTCATAGAGTGACGAGCGACCGCTTCGAAATCAGGAACTCCCCTGATACTGCTCAAGGCTGGGAGTCGTCCGGTGGGGGTAGTCCCGACATCGAATCCAGTATCGGGTTCATTCAAGAAGGGGATAGCAGCGAAAGAGATAGACGCCAAAGCAGAGAAAATAATGGCCGTACGCATCTTTAGTCGGTGAATTGTCTTTGCGGAAGGGTCCTTCGAACAGTCTGCCGGGGAAAAGAGGGACAGTCGACTGGGGGGCGGAGAAGGAGGATGGGTGTTGAGAATCTTCAAATACCTTCTCAAGGGCCGCAGCAAGACTGGCACTTTGGGGGACCACTAAGCATCTATCGGCCAGAATGCGTAGCGACCCGTAAGGGTTAGCTCGGCGCGGTTGGGTTATTATTATCATAATATCATACTGCTGGAGTTGATGTGTATCGGGGTTAAGGGTAAGTGAGGCGAATCTTCTCCGATTGGCTCTTGGACAAATCAGCCAACCAGAGGGTCCAATTTGGCCGTGGACGCAGTTGTGCCAAGAGCTAGCGTGACTCTCTTACACCTTGAAAAAAATGGGGCCAAGATTGTGCACCGGCATGCTTACCCCCAATTTCGAACAATAAAGCTCGAGTTTGCCTCACTGATGCTTGCACCCTAACAAAATCTTACTGATTGTTGACCCCTAAAGGCTCGTATAACGATCCTCTGCTGCGCACGGGGAAGATGATTCGATGCTGCGGCACCGCTCCCAAGTTCTGAGATAAGGTAGTATTTGTACTAGTACAGTACTCTACATCTCTTGAATGGATGTAGTGCCGGAATCTAGGTCCACCCATACCCTTTGGGAAATGATCAGCCTTTCGAGCCTCCTCCCGGCAGAATGCGTTACAGTACGATCGATTTCGCATAAGGGTCAGGATCGAAATAGTGGTATGGCGAATAACCATAATTCCAGCAGCGGTGGTACTGTACGCCTCGGAAGCTCCGCCCGGAAGGGACCCTACTTCCTCTTACCCCGGCCAATCCTGAACGAATACAACTGACGGATGAGGTGTCTAGCCCCCACTCCAATACATCTGTTAAAAACATAGCTCCGTCGGGGCTTCTGTTGAGCAATGGAACGTGTGCATCACCAGACAAGTTGGTTGCGGGGAAATCCAATAACTTTGGACAAAATCAACATCAACATCCCCGACCTGTCCTGTACAAGACTACTCTTTTCATGCCAGACCCTTGTGCCCCACAACTGGGTGACAGCAGGTGGGGCACTGAGGCTCCTTCCCCGGCAATTTCCCATATCCGCCACAGACATCTTTAACCAGAGATTTCGTGCCGGTTCAGGTAATTCCAAACAAGTATTTCCGGGGTCTGATGTTGGCAGTGGGTTGCACCGAAGGGTGTTTAACCATGTCTGTAATATTCGATTATTCATTCCTTCCTCCCCCTTTCGTGGACCCCGGACCACTTACTCAAAAGGGGTGCCACCTGCTGTTCTGCCGTGCGAGTATAATAATATCCCTTTTAATCAGGGTCAGATGGGACCTACCGTAAGTGTAGCCAAGCCAACTAGCAACCAGAGGGCAGGAAGACCTCCGAACCGCAACACTTTGGGCAAATAGCGAAAGGCAATTGGACAGACCCTCCTTAGTGGGAATCCGACTTCCGCGAAAACAAACAGGAGGTGGCCATAAACAAATCCAAAGGCAAAAAGGGATTATCCGATGCGACTCCTACAGTACATCCCGATATCCCCCAGCACGAGGGTCTGGTTCGGTGCAGGGCCTTAAACGTAAGCGATGCCAAGCGCCGCACCCACGCCCCCGACAAGTAGGAATGGTTTAACCAGGGCGGACCCGGCAGAGGCAACCTGGCAACCAATGACGAGCGATGGGGCATGAGAATCAATCCATGAATCCGGGGCCTATCTCCTGGGAGCTGAGAAATAGCAAGTGTTGCAAATGTTTGACACAGGAAGAGAGCAGAAATGGAAGGGGGTCCAGCGGTAGCGGTCGACGGAACCGGGAAGCCAAGTTACCGGTAGGCTAAGTCATTTCTCCCCGTGCCCGTTTCTTATAATACCTCGGGCCCAGAAACCATAATACCTTGAAAACTCTTGTGGTCTGCGCGTCCGGATTCTCAATGGGAATCTCCGCGCCAAACCCATGGATAGGGTTAGGTTGCAAGTTAACGGAGTCGCAAAAGCCAATCAATGGGGGCCCAACATGTCCGAAGGCCTCGGGCCCTACCGTGTCAGGGGAGCGCCAATACCCCTCAAGAGCCCTTGTCCCTGAATACGGGGATGGAGACCTCCCGGAGATGGTGAATCACAAAAGTCCTCACGGGATGTAGAGTGCGATACTGTGCCTGCATCCTCTAGCATCACCGGGTACTGTACTGTACACTACAAGTACTCGAGTACGGTACAGTACAGCACTACCTTTAGCACCAAGCCGCCTCCCGTGTCGTAGGTATCATACTTGTAGATGCTTTCTCCCGGAACATCTCAGTTGAGTAGCTCCTCCGTTGTTGTTGGCACCGTGGGGTATCCCATGAAAAAGCTGTGTGACTACACGATAAGGAAGCCATGCCTGGTCGAGGCCGGGAGGGTTCAGGGTAAACCTGCAAAAGTGCCCCTCATTGGCTCCATGGACCTATCGAGTTCCCGGAGGGCAGGATCTCGCTCTATGCAGCAACCAAGGCGAGAGTTCCACAAAGTTTCCCCTTCACCACAAACTACAGTAGAGCATGATGAGTGGACCGTTCCGCTGCACATCTCACCTTACACACATGCAAATTCAACGAACCAAAGCCGAGCTCGGGGCTTATCCACCAGCACGGCGCCCTGCAATGCCGCCTAGAATGTAAGCCGGACCGGGGGGCGCCAGGTGCCTTGGACAAGCCGGTACCTGACTGAAGAGTTTGATGGAATTTTGTGAGCATCCCGAGCCCAACCCCATAGTGGTAATCGCCCGACGGGCTCGGCGAGGCTTTGATTGGGAAAATGCGCTACCAGACGACCTTGTCCGGTAGAGGGGGGTGGAAGATATCACATCGTCTGATCCCAAGATCTTTTGGCGCGTCCATCATCGACCAGTCACTTCTCGCAACACGTAAGATTGAGTGAAAGGTAATTCTTGACCTCCGGTATGATTCCCAGTAGTTGCGAAATCTTAATGAGTACGAATATAGCTTATCGGTGTCAAAAAAAAAAAACCCCCCCCGAGAAAGAATGTGGTAAATGTGGCTATGTACTCGTACCAGCACTGTGCTCGTGGACGTACTAGCACTCCCTGTACAGTAGTGTACTTGTACTAGGGGGTTGATAAAAGTCGGGACCACCTCCATCAGGAGGTGCGAAATTGTGTGAGAACTAAACCAGATTAGGGAATTCGAGTGATACCTTGTGATATTTCTTTGGTGGTGGCAAAAAGTCGGGACCGGTAACACAAGCATTTGTGAGCACTTTCTCCAGCAACACGCCAGAACAGTGCTTGTGTTACCGGTCCCCAAATACCCTTACACCCGAGTACAAGGTACAGGCATAAAAAGGTGGTACTGTATGGTGCACAAGTAATGTCTCAGCGAAGTTGGTACACCTGGGGGACAGTCATTTGGAGAATACCGTCCAGCATTTCTTTCTATAATATTATCATAAAATCTATAAAGAGAAACCTTAGTTAGCAATGTGGATTCCCTCTCCTCCAGTGAGTTAACCATCAAATCAAACATATGCACCCGTTGAGCATGGTGCCTAAACCTCTAAACTGGTATCCTCCTCAACGCCGTCCTCAATTCATCATCTTTAAAAGACGGATGCTCTGTTGCAACGCTTTATTTTAATAATGAATGCATGGAGATTTCTCCCATCCATCACATCATACCCTTTTTATTTATTTTTTCCTCCTGTCTACAAAAGTGACGGCCAAGAGTACTGTACTTGGCCCCTGAAGTACTGTACGATAGGAGAACCGTAAGATGTCAAGTGTGGATTCAAAAGGTAAATTATCATGCTTCACCATTTCAATCGGAATACTTACCGGAATCAACCACACCGGCCCTTACACCGGACCACTTTTTATTTTATTTTATGCCTGTCCCTTGTACCTGCAGGGACGTTTGGGAACAGCCCACAGAAAGAAATAAAAGGGTGCTCACTCGCAACAGGCGCTGGAGCGGTGTGCCTGGTGCCACGGTAATCATAGAAATCCGAGCACTGATCTGTACGAGTACCAGTATGATACTGTATATCCGAACGACAACTTACCCCATCGCCCGACAGAATAGAGGGCCTCACCTTATCAACTACGGGTATCCCGGAAAACTCGGATACGCCGGGGAAATACGAAGCAGAAATCAGGGTACTGCTTGCAGCTTCTGCTTACCGGTGGTTCCGTTTCGTCCAAACCCTTCCGGGAATAGGCTGCGTACCGTATTTATGAATTATGTAACTCGAGCAGGATGGATACTCGAGTGCATGAACTAGTCTAAATTTACCTGGCATGGCTCAAGTTCCACCGTACCCAACAAACTGCCGTAACTTTACCGGGTAATGGGATACTGCCGTACTTTAGGGTCTGTAAAAAAAAAATTAAAAGAAAAACTGTTCGATTCCCAAACTGAGTACTCCATTGATGATACTACAGTGGAAAATCTCTTCTTTCTTGATCGCACGTTGAGGTAGCCGGAACACCACCTAGAATAGCTCGAGGCTCGACAAGGTCTCTTGATTGGTGCATTGTGCGATTGATTCTCTCCACAGAGATTCACGGTTCGGGACGATCCCGTCCCATCCGAACCTGTTGGTGTTAAGTTGTAGCAATGGCGTATCATATCTGCTCCAACTCACTCCCGGGTCTCCTAATGATAAAGGAGATCTGAAGGATGGATCCAGGGCAAGACCCTTCCAGCCCCGGGATCTCGACAGGTGGTCCGATTTTTCCATCGGGGCATCGGAAAGCCTGCACGAAAGAGATTAAAGCAAGCTAAGGAAGGGGTGGGAGAACCGTGCGTCGATAGTCTCCCAGCCAACCCACCCCATAGTCACAAATTCTGAAATATACTCTCCGCAGCAAAGAGGATACTCCATTTCCCACACCGCGCATTTTTCATGAGAAACAGCAAAACCACTCCCCGTTGTTTATGGTAGTTTATCCTTTACATATTCGGAGGGAAAGAAAAAAAAAAAAAAAGGAGAAAAGAGTTCAGCAACTGGGATTCCCACATGGTCACCCACTGTAGTACTAACCAGTCGATACGATGCTTGTTTACCGCAGAGCGGACGGGATGCGAAATTTTCATCGTTCTATGGCCGAACACACAAGATGATACATTTTCTGAACCAACACTTTAATCAAGCCTAACGGGAGCCACACCAATATAGTGCAAAGCGACTCAATCCTGGACCTCAAAATAGGCAAACCCGAAATTGGACTAGTCAACCACAACAAGGAATAAAAATTAAAAAAAAGGTCAGCAAGGAAGATATTCAAGAGGAGAAGAGGCCTGACCTTTTTTTTTTTTGATAAAGTGTTATTTGAAAAAGTAGACCAAGTTTGAAAAGTGAAAATTTTGGTGAGAGTGAAACATGTGATAGAATGTACACAGGAGCAGACTGAAAAATACTGAGGGGTCAAGATGACTAAGTTGTAGAAATATTTAATGAAATTCAAGTTATGAGAAGGGTATACGGTTGTCTTGGCAATTCCGGGCTCAATTCCGATCGGTTGCCACGGACTTCCTGTTTCACCGGAGGACCAGCCTTTAGGCACTTTGCACCGTACTAGTAAAAATGACATTGGAGAACCGAGAAATCGGCCCCTCTGGAATTTCAATGATAGGGTGAGTGACTAGCTGTGACGGAACCGTTAACGAATACCAACCATGACACTACTGACCGGAGCACTATGCAAACGCTGTAAACCACTCTACTATGATACTCTCGAAAACAGCGGGTGTATGGGAATCGAATCAAATGGAAAGTCAATGATACCCGAAAACGTCAATCACCCCCCGGATATGATACTTCTCCCGCAATAACTAAATTTAATTCATCGAACCAGTGTGCAGGACACATTACCCCAACGGATCCAGCATGAGCGCGGACGTCGTCCCCCCTCAAAAACGGACCCGACAACGCAATTTCTCCCGTGGGCAACATCTCAAGGAGAAAGAAGCCGAGGATCCTCCACTCATCCGCCAAATATCTTGAAAAACGAAAAAAAAAAAAAAAAAAGTAAACACGGGGCAAAATTACCCATTTTCCGTGCTGAATCAAATGCCAAAGGCGTAAGCCCCGGCTTTCGCCACAATTCAAGCATCGATGTGTTGGAGGATAGTAAGCTGAAATGTTGAACAGCGGGAAAACTAAGCGGGATAGAACAGGGCTTGGATGTTACGGGATCATGATAGGAAAGGTATGATACGGGCGTAAACTTTTCCATTCCCTCACCCGCCGTTAAGCTGATAGGTAGTGGCAGGTGTATAAGTAAAATATCATCAAAGCGATATGATTTCTCCATACCATGCTACATCCATCTCCGCGATTCCACATATGCCCAAGTTCCTCTGTGCACTCTCATGATGACAAAGGAAAGACATGCTTCCAGAATCATTTCCTAACTATCAGACCCGTATCCATCGGAAAACAACTTTGACCTTCCGTCATCCTTCCCATGCCTTCGACAGTCAACCACAACTTACTATCTCTTTATCGATTCCAACACGATGGTCATCAACGGAACAACACTCTAGTCAACAGGCCCCCAGATCTGATCTTATTGTTTTTGGCAGGGCCAATGATCGTAGGCTCGTTCAATGCTCACCCCTATAATCGATTCCCTCGAGGAGCTCCCATGGACGGATGGTTCGAATTCAAGGATAGCGCTCTCTTGATATTTACAAAACATAAATGTGTGCCCCCCTCACTTCATCGCCACCCCCGCATTCACTCTTTCGCAGTCCAGATGAGGGAAGATCGTCAGGAAAACTCATAAACATCTCATACCTCATACCCCCCCTAAGCCCTCTCCATAGCCTCCGCTGTCTTCTCCTTATCGCCCCAATCCTCAGCCAGTTCCCCTCCAGTAGTACGCTCACCCATATCCCTCCCCAGCTTCTCCGGCCCAACCAACACCAAAATGATGACATAAGCAAACACACATCCCATGAATATCGCCATGACCTTCCCGTAATCGTAGCGCAGAACACCTCCTTCCCCGTCCGGAAGGCGAAACTTCTCGCCAATGGTGGCCTCGATGGTGGATGATGCGGAGGAGGCAAGGTTTCCAAGTTGGTAGGCTGTTCCGACGATAGTGGTACGTGCTCCTGCGGGTGAGAGCTCGACAAGGTGGATTGGGATGACGCCCCATGCCTGCAACAATTAGCCCCATCTCTCGGAAAGGATTCGGGTGAGGGGTGCTTACCCCCTGCACACAAAATTGTTCCCAGAATGCCGCGGCGATTATCCCATTATTCCTGATGAAGCAGTACGGGTATACGAGTGCACCGCCGACGATGCAGACGGCGATTATGCTCAATCTTCGGCCAAACATTTGCGAGAGGTAACCAACTATGGTTCCGCCCAGCATTGCCCCAAGGTTCGCGACGACTTGGGTAACAGTGACCTTGTTTATTGAAAATTCAAGCTGGTTCTCCAACATTGTTGGGTAAAGGTCCTGGGAGCCATGGGACTGGGTCGGGTGAGCCTTGGTTTGAATCAGAGGTGAGAAAGATAGGATACCATAAAGTTGAAGCCAGCCATCATTAGGACAAGATAGATCAAAAGGAGCCAATGCTTCTTGAGCCCTACTTTGGCCTCGTTCCAGACAACCTTTTCGATACTCTCCACTCCTTCGTATCGTTCTCTCCTCATTGCCCGCCGTTCAAGAAAGCTATTTGTCTCCGGGAGACATAACCGCAAAGCAATAATCAGGACTGGAGGGCATGCCCCAAACCAGAACAAGGGCCTCCATCCGTGAGGCGTTGTGTCAACAAGCGCACGAGCGAAGACTGTAGCCAGAAGATAACCGAAGGAATAGCCCTGTTGTAACATACCCGAGAGTATGCCGCGAGCTTCGTTGGGTGCGTCCTCGAGAGCAGTTGCAGCGCAATTACCATACAACCCTCCCATGGCAATACCGAACAGGGCACGGACTCCCAGAAACTGCTCGTAGCTAAGAACTTGTAAGCTTAAGCCACTAAATAAGAGGTCGGGCAACGAACGTATTACAGAAACCAGTTGCCAATTCCAAAACGATAAACAAAACGTTATTGATTATAAACGGCCATTTCCCTCCCCACTTGTCGGCAGCAATACCGAAGGAAATGGCACCGACACTTCGCAACATCAATACCAAAGTTATACCCCATGTGATGTCAGCCTTGGACTTATGGAATGCTTTGGCAAGTGATGTGATGGTCAAAGATACTGTGAAAAAGTCGAACGCATCCCTAATACGTCTGTTATTCTCATACTTTAAAGAGCGCATGGGTGATATACCATGTCCATCCTGCAAAAGCAACTAGGAAAAACTGCCACTGTCTCCAGTTCAACTGGCGAAGGACAGTAATCGGATTGGGGGGTATGTTCCCCGGTGGCTTGAGAGTACTGATGCGGGTGGCTGCATACTGTCCTGCGCTTAGTCGTGGCATGGCTTCTATCCTTTGACCTCTTGGCTAAGGGACGGAGCAGGAAGCATGAAGATGAAAGAAAACCCCGGGGAGGGTTTGGATTTATGTGATTTCCTTCCCCGGATGCTCTCTGATTGGTGGGGCCCTGACCCATCCAGTGCAGGAGGTGGTATCCCAATCCTTCAGTGGAGGGTTCAATATCCAAGAGAAGCAGGGAGATATTGGCCTCCCCCTCTTTCCAAAAGTCACCACATTAGTCCACTACAAGAACATTATGCGGGGTAAGTTTCCACAGTCCGCTGTACAGTACTCGAGTATACTATTCCTGATGCTTGAGGTAAGCCATGCTGCTCCTACCAGCACAGCAGGCCCCGAATTGAGTGACGTATTCGCTTGGATGTGCTACCCGTTTCATAATTTACTCACCCACAATACCAGTTTCTAACAATGACGAAGTTACTGGCCCTTCCCTCGTAGAATTGGGGAAAGGATTATCAGTCCGAGGTAGTGTACTGGTAATACAGAAATGACGGTGCATCCCTCCGTTGTGGGGGCATGATGTTGAATGAGTTACCGCCCTCCAAACTCGACCAAAAGCCCGATGAGTATGGTGGACGCCAACAAACAGAGCACGATGTTTCCCTGCATAGTGACCCCCGGCATCGCGAGCGCCCACCACCCATTGACTCGCCCTCGTTAGGCTGTAAGATCAAAGAATTTGGTAAGGCAGCACTCGTTGTGTCGGGTGCCCTCTATTCAGGAAGTGTTGAAAATTATCATCCCGAGAGTAAACCGAATTGCAGAAGCAGACTTCTACCCTCCATTCCAATTTCCAGTACGGGCAGTTGCGGAGAAGAGGGGCAATTCTCCCCATGAGTAATGGTGGAATGGAATGGTGGGGAAAGGTTCGCGCCTTCCCTATCGTACCAGTCTCGACTGCAGGAGCTCTAATACGTGCCTACGGAGCATGCATGTGTGCTTAGCTTGGCTAGCAAGAGTCTCCGCTGAAGCTTGTTTCCCCGCCAAGTGGCGGGCCGACCTAACCGATCGAAATTGCGGCTGTACAGTAGCAATCTATGATACAGTACCGGTACGAATACAGGAATAACCCCACCTGACTCGGCGATGGATGGCGTCCTCTGGTTTACCGGTTACCGGACTTTTGCAATGCATGCATGGGTAACCGCTCTTGAAGGCAATAGCACCTGTACGAGTACTCATGCCGCCGGATCGAGCAGTTGAGTTAATAAATGATACCGTAAAAACCCCCATCATCCACCATCTCCATCAGGCCCCTAACCTTCGCGTTCGGGGACACAACACCTTGAGAACATTTACCTGACGAGGTATGGCCTGAGCGAGTTGAACTTGTCGGATTTCATTAACTGGTGCTCGCAATTTCGTTAACTCGCTCAGGCCAAGCCTATTGTAGTTTAGCCGATTGCTCATCCGATAATGGCTTGAAGGGGTAAATACGGTACGAGTACTCCACCGCAGCATCGTGAGCGCAAACATCTCCGACGGATATAATATGAGGCTCCTGCAGAAATGTCTCACTGTCCCTGATCCGCTCTTGACGTCCGAGGTCCTGGTTAAGTGGTCCGTAGATCCGATACTGCAGCTGAAGGATTGCGCTTTCCAATTGTTATACCCACAGCAAAAAAGTTGATCCAACGAACTTGATCCAGGTGCACCTGTGCCCCAGTGTGGAGATTAGTGATGAGAAGAACAGGGTTTAAATTGCCAGAGCTCCTTGCCCTTCCCTGCACCATTCCTGCTGAGCTATGATAAATCATTTTTTACCTCCAACGGTATTGAACGCCTTGACCCCCAAAGCCCCATCTGTCTCATCACAAACCTCCAAGAACCGTAGAAAAGCTGCTCCGCCGATCTCTGCACACCACCGGCGCCGGCAAATTCATCCCCTATCTCTCCCGAATGCGGTCCAGTCGCCATTACTGGTACCGCTTCTCAGGAAGCCACTGTGCCGTATCTCGTAGTAAAAACCAAGTGTCCACAAAGAGCAAACCAGCATGTGCACTATGAGCAAAAAAAAAAACCCCTCTCCAAACAGCGGACAAGCCATTTCCGAACCAGTAATCCCAGCCAACTTCTGAGGCACAGTTCCTGTTGCCGACCATGGGGGAAGGGCAGCCTTATCCGCTAGGGGACCTTCTAGTATCGGAGACTAGCAGCCCTCTCACCCACGGTTGAGACGTATAGGAATATGGAGGTGGAGAATCAAAAATGTGGTATTCTAAGAAAAATAGGTTTTAGGGTATAGGGCTTGTAGAAAAAATTTGAAAAAAAAAAAAAGCACAATATAGTACAAGTAAAGGGATAATAAATTGCAAATAACAGTAGGACATAGAGGAGAGATGAATGGAAGGAGACAGGAGAAGGATGGCAATTTAAAAATGAAAAAATGAAAAAGTAAGAAAAAATATAAAGAAAATATTAAAACCTTCAGAAAGAGTATCATCATAAGGTATAGAAGAGTTAACCAGCTGCTATCAGTACCAGGTTCAGATTCTAAGTACCTTTAGAACTTAGATCATAAGGTGTAGAATTATCACCAAATGTACTTGATACCTTCAGATATAATATCATCATAAGGTGTAGCATAAAGAGCCCTCGGTAGGAATTCCAACCCCAATTCTACCTTCAGATCTAAGGTGATCATCATTAGGTACCAGGAAGAGTACTACCGCTGGGTTATATCACTATCAAAATTCCAAGTCAGTATCAAGAAAAAGCAAGAAGGAATAGGAAAACTTACTTTCATATAATCCTTGCAGCACCTCTGGGAACACCACATTTGCTGTGCTGTTAGAACTATTACTGGATGGCAATAGTGTAAGACCATCCAGAGAGGTTACCCTTGACAAGGCAACATAAAGCTGACCATGTGTAAAGGCATCAGAGCGGAGATCCACTCCAACCTTCTCAAGACTCTGTCCCTGGGATTTATTCACTGTCATGGCAAAGCACAACCGGACTGGGAACTGTTTTCTTTCAAGGATGAAAGGCAGATCTTCATCACTGGTTGTGAGCTTTATCCGCGGCAGAAGGCGAATCTCACCATCCCATTTGCCACCCAGTATCGCAACCTGCAGACAATTGCGAGCTATTCCTAACAATCTTAATCTAGTCCCATTACACATCCCATTCTTCGGACTCAGATTCCGGATGAGGATTAGTGGTACTCCAATTTTGAGCTTGAGACATGAAGGAGCTATTGAGGCCAAGTTGATACTTTGCAAGTACTCCAGTGCATAGGGCTCTGCAGCAGCAGCTTCATCACTTAGTTCTACCTTGTTGGCAGCTTCAAAGCAATGTTCTGCACCCGGCATCCTATTGAGAAGCAGGTCATTGAAGTCATTCACGGTATCATTCTTGAAGGCCAAAATAGCTCTTCCAATGAGAGTACCGTGAGACGTGACCGCCTCATTCAACAGTGCCTGTGGGTAGAGTTGCTCACAAAGTTCATCCACAGTTGCTACTCTACGGATATAGGCTGGCAATTCCAATCTACCATGCATGGAATGGTCGATCACTATACTTTTGAGAAAGTCGATGAAGACCTGATTGGAATCGTTGGCTGCAATCCGCATAGTTGTCTTTAGCCTCAATATGTGCAGAGAACTCCAAATAGAACTGTGTCTAAGAGAAGCTTGCACTGTTGCCTGCCTTGAACCTCTCCGAACCACCGGTAAGATTTGCGCAAAATCACCACCTAAGACGGTAGTGATTCCACCAAACAGCGAGCGGTCACCTACTGGACAGATATCGTTCAGTGTCCAACTCACCGCCTCAAAGCAGGTTTTATGTTGCATTGGCACCTCATCCCAAATGATCAATGAAGTACGTCTGATCAATTGTGCTAGAGGTGAATTGCTATTTATATTGCATCCACTAAAGGAAGTGGATAATGGAATCTTAAATCTGGAGTGAGCTGTTCGACCCCCAGGTAACAATTGGGCTGCAATCCCGGAGGATGCAACACAAAGGACAACTTTTCCCCTAGCCCGAAAGTAACTGCATAAGCAATTATAGAGGAAAGTCTTACCCGTCCCAGCTGGCCCTTGAAGAAAGAAAACCGAACTCCGATGTAGACGCGGATTAGGTTCCTGATGCTCCACGGCACTCACTATCTCCTCAAAGCAGGAAACCTGCTCAGGATTTAGCTTATCCCGCATCGTCGCATAGGCTTCCTGCTCCTGTGCAGCATCATAGTAGTTCTCTCCCTCCAAGCCTGGGTTGGCCAAGATGGGTACACCCCCAGTCCAATTAAGTACCGGTATCGGTAACCCAAACTCGACCAAGGTTCTACCAAATTCAAGCAAATCTTGCTGAATGAGGTACAGACCATAGTCGAGGTGTAGCTCACCCTCAAATATCTCCATGCCCGCGGGTTGTGGTGACCTGCCACTGGTGATCAGGTTTGGAAGATCGTCACACATACTATCACCGAATGTTTCCCAAATCAGATTCGGGTCGGTAATAGTAGTGTACTGGAGTGCCAAAGCGAACAGATGTCGCAGTGCCCTACCAGTCAAGAACTCCGCCCCTTCTCTGAACATAGCCACCCACTCCCCGTCATCTTCCAATAGATTCAATGCGATGCAGGCCCCCTTAAATGTTGGGAACACAGTACCATCAACCGTGCGTAAATGTTCAAAGCCCATAGGACCCCGTACGACAGTCAATAGCATGCGGAGATAATATCTCTCACCCATGAATGGACTTGCAGAGTACATGCGTCCAATAGAGAATCCCTGTTGCCTCCTTTTCCAACCCAGCTTTCGCTCGTAGACAAAATGCTCTGGGAACTCATGGTACAAGTACTGCCGCCCATCCTCATTCTTCTGATTGTAGTCAAAGAATCCAATCAGTGTTGATAAGGAAGACTCGATCAGCTCCCGTATCCTCGCAGGATCTTCAAGGCCTTTGAAGTAGACGGGCTGCTGGCCTTCCAAATGCAGAGCCAAGTGCTTCACTGGAGGGTACTCCTTGTGAGTATCGAATTCAAACAAACGCCACACGGCCTCAGTTGGTCCAATGTACCTTCCATGGAGGTAACGCTTGATCTCATCAATCTCTGAGTCCACAGTGACTGTGACCCGGTCGCCCCCCTTGTAAATGTACTTGTGAATGTACTTTACAGATTGTACCGACCCGCATACTTCAACATTAATGTGAGCATTATACCTCAAAGAGAGATAGGGGCTATAGGGGACGACCCTCCTATTGTCCACCGGAACCATCACTGTACCCGCTGATCCTCGAGCGCGAACGGTAAAGGATTGACCACTATTCCGCCTCCGATAGAGGGGATATCCGTTCGCTTGGATGATTGTCTCCTCCTGAAATTCACGGGGATATCCCTTATGACAGGTGGGGGCAAAAAGGGGGTTCAAATCTTTCATGCAGAGGGCATGCCCATTACCTCCAACACATTGAGTGTGGAGCATAGTGCTCTGGATAATTGCCCGCAACTGCTGTCCCATCTCATCATCCTCGGTAGGGAGCTCAGCAGATATAAAACGGTCAATGTATGCAGCCGTCAGGAACTCAGGAGTGGTCTTCAAGAAGAGCAGAAGATGGAGGTGAGGGAGGCCTCGCTTCTGGTACTCGATGGTCCATACCCAGCCCTGGCAATGCCCAAAGATTTGTTTCTTTCTAATTTGATCTAATAGATCCCGTACCTTGAGATGGAAAACTCTAGCTACGAGATCTGGACGATCCGCAGCTGTCTGCCCTGGTAACAACTCCATAACAATCTCAGACCATTTGGGATTGGCAGTGAAGGTGATGAACAGAGATGGTTTGCCAAAGTGGCGCACCAGAGCCATGCTGTCCTGGTAGAGCTGCTGCATAAATCTATCTCCTCCGGTGAACGTGGATGGCAGGATAATCCTTCTTCCGACCTCAGCAAAATTGACGTCATCTGCGCTCATCGCATCCTGTAGCCCATTGTACAAATCAGTCCGCAAGCGAGCCTGATTTGACCGTAGCCAGTTGAGCTTGTTCTGATCTGAGATCGCCCAAGCATCAACTACCAATTGCTGCAGTAACCTCTGGGCTCGAAGAATAGTGGATGGCTCATCTGTCCTAGTATGGAGGCGGAAGCGGTAGAAGGCTCTCTGGGATAACCTGTCCTTGACACGATTGTTACCAGCCAGGTTGAGCCTTCGTCCCCAATGCCACCCTGGTTCACCATAGGGAAATAGGAGAACATAATGGAGAGGCAGATAGGAGGCATGATTGGGATTGATGATGGAGAACCCTCTATTAGGTACTACTCCGTTGGATCGCTCTGCCAAAACAATGTCCCTGAATCCACCATCACCATATTCCTCCGGCAGAATCATGGAGACTTCATCCGCCGTTGGAAGGTTCTCCCTTCTCATGTCTGCCCCGGACTCTACAATCAGACTCAGCTGTGGATTCAGGATGATGCGGAAGTCTTGCTCATCCTCAGAGATCTCTGACAATCTCTCTTTGGCTGTATGATACAGCCGGATGAAAGGGCAAGTCTCCTGCAACATCCCAGTCAGTGAGTTGATCAAGGCCCCATCTAAATCCAGAGCTCTAGCGGATCGCACTTGGGCCGCATGGGCCGGATCATGGAGGTAGACCTGTGAATATCGGGCATCAGCACCACTGGGTGGAACCAGTGGGCCTTGATGATGGTAGATCGCACCATGAACTTGGAAAAGATGGAAACCTTGTCCAATCGCGGTTGGGCGATCATCCATATTGTAGCTGATGGAAGTGAATGCAAACTGGCTATTCCAGTGCCTCAGCCCCTCCCTAAAGCTTCTTGATGCCGGTTCCATTCCCGTCATCAAGGTATGGAGGGGTTCTGGTAGTGGCCGCATTTTCTCAACCACAGCATCCCCTCCCTTGCAGCAGGACTCAAAAGTACCTGGTACTTGGTTGGGTCTTTTTCTTGACTTCTCAGCACCCCAGTGCAGGGCGTTGCAGCCTCTGCATACAACATCCATCCGACCCAGACTGTGCGGGGTCCAATGTGCCCGCTTCTCCAAAAATGCATGGAACACTCTAGTCTGCAGGGCGAGCGCTCCAGAGATATGTTCCATTACATAGTTTGGAGCAGCTGGGCGTTGTTCTGGGTGTGCTTGGTGTCTTCTATTTCTCAATGTAGCCTAATCGTATTCTATTAGTAATTGCTTGGCGTAAACCACCAAATTTGCTTAATTTGAACTTGTTACTCACCAAACAATCTTGGCAACAGCTTCGCAAAATTATACCCGTATCATCTTCAAACTCACCGAGAGCTTTCTCCTGCCGGCACAAGAGACATCTCCGATTCCTAAGACTGTTATCTGCAGCATGTTCTTGCTGGAGTGGTTGTGTAGATTGGGGAACAAAAGCAGCAGCAAAGGGGTTCGGGGGCAGAGCACTTACCTGGGCCGGCATTCGTACCGGTGATACCGGTCGCCATGTTGCGGGAGGAGAGTAGTCAACTGGTGCTGGGGGGAGTTCCGCAGGAAACAGGTATTGTGGATGAGGTATAACGTTTGATGGCTCAAGCAAAGGGGTACGAAGAAGGGAGAGCACAGGGGGAGCTGGTACACCATACTGGGCATTGGGAGGAGAACTGGGGGCTGACGGTGCTTGTAGTACTTGGAGTACACTCGGTGCTTGAGGTGTTTGAGGTGCGGGGGGAAAAGGGGGTGGGAGAAATACGGCGGGTACCGGAGGAGTTGCCGGTACTTGAGGTCCTGCGGCCAGCCGTGCTACTCTCCTCCTTTCCTGTTGTTTAAACATAATTAGTTAGAATATACAGTTGCAACTTGGAAGTAATAAATCTTTCAGCGAGAACGTACCAGGCATTGTTTACATGATCTCATCCGACGGCCATTGGAATTGATATCAAAGGCATTTAGTAGCTTCTCGACCCGGCACTGTCCGCATCGGTGCCGAGCCGCTAACATATTTGCTGGAACCATCGTTAGCAATCAGTAATCCTACTGGATACGGGGGATTTTGGAGGAAAGCTTGTTTAATAATTGCTGATATAGTCGCTTTCTGATTTCAAAAGAAAATAAGTTGAAAAGAATAAAAGAAATTGAGCTCAAGCGGACCGAGGTGGTTGAGCGGGGAAGAAAGAGGAGGAGGGGGGAAAAAGTAATAATATGCCAGCACTGGTGGTAGTGCCAAGACTGCGAGAGATTTCTTGGCGGTTTTACATTTGTGAGATTGATTTGATACAGTCGGGTTTTTCAGAAAACGAGATTTGAGGATTAATTCTGAGTCTCCTCTACTGCCTACTTCTGGTATTATTTTTTACACTCTTTCCTCGATTCCTAATTTTCCCTCTTGGTTTGATTTCCAGTTTCATGGATTTTGTCCATAAAATTACTAAAGCTTGATGGTTTGTAGGGATGGTTGCCAAGCAACCCCGATTGATTCCTTCTTTTCTTTCTTTGTTTTACTTTTTGTTTCTTTCTTTCCTCTTAATTTTCCTTTCCTTTCTTCTATCTATTTTTATATCTGCTTCTTTCCTTTATCTATCTCTCCTTTCATTCTTTTCTTTCTTTCATCTTTTCTTAATTATTTTGCATTGATGGCTGCCGCTATCGCGGTTTTATTTTTCTTCTTGCTGGCGTTCCTCTCCTCAATTTTTGAAGGGTTGAGGAACGGGATGGGGTGGTCCAGCGGACGGCAACCGTTGTCCAGTACAGGGAAATGTCTCAGATCCTCAGATTAGATCAAACATTTTTTTGAGCCAAGAGATCCGTCTTCCAGTACATATAGATGTCTCAGATCCTCAGATTAGATCAAACATTTTTTTGAGCCAAGAGATCCGTCTTCCAGTACATATAGATAGTGAGTTCATAGGATCCACTGCGGAGTTGGATCTAGATACCCCAAGTGATAATTCTATAAAAAGTGTCCGACTACAACCCGGCCGCGTGGATATTCAATAGAGTCTACCGAAATATCGCGAAAGAAACTGTGTTTGAGTGGCTCGTGAGTGTCCCTTTAGACCCTGTTCTTGTGATTCCGATACCCCGGAGAACCTTGGTAAGTTACCGTATACTGAGTCCACCTCCCACGAGCATTCCCCATATTGCCCTTTTTTCCCTCTAGCTCCACTTACAGATGCCCGTTTGCTAGTTCACACTCTAGCAGGGAGCTCAAAATTTGAACTTCCAATCTCCCCCACCCGACCATCTGCCAGTCATCTATGTCCCATATTATACGTATGTAGGCCAAGAGCCCTCTCCTGTCCCGTCTTCAAACATCATTTCCCATTCCTAACCCCGAATACTAGCAGCGCGTGACTCCATGACAGATACCATAGCCACCCATCAGACGTGCACTACAACCGTCTTCAATGGACGGCCTTAGCAAGTACAACACAAGCCTTCCATAACACCAAAGGCCAATACCTCCCGAAGCCCCCGTGAAGGAACCCCACCGACCACCAATAAGCCATTTGCTCTTGCCAGCGCTGCTATTTAATAGCCTTTCAATGCGAAAGACACTTGCATCTCCAGCATCATGGGCCGGCCCTGATCACAAAAGAAAAGAGAGAAAAAAAATCGGTTAACAGCTTCGGGTAGTGTAGATGAGATCCATCTACCATATAAACTATCCAAGTTAACACAAATACCTAAATGGATTGTAAACACCAAGTTAACTAGAGGAGAGCGACCAAGGCCAAGAGAAAACATACTTGGTATTCCAGACAATGAGATTCTGTGGCTCCGGGATCGTTTTAATATCGGTGGTTGGTAAAGACACACCGGCACTGTGCGAGTGATGATACTGGTACTTGCGCTGCAAACAAGGTCTTGCCAGAGTATCTCTCATCAGCGAGGACTGTACGAGCAGGGGTGCGATGCACTCTCATTGTTGGACAGCTGTTGTTGGTTTCGGGATCACGCATGTGCGAGTACGTTACCGTACTGTACCAGTTCTCATTTTCAAGTTCGAATGCCCAATCAGGACGGGAAAGGTTTTACCATGCAAGCCGCCCGGTTAGTAGCCTCGCCTGCTCGGCGCGATTTCTCAAGATATCCAAATCTCCCAAGTGCAGTTCTCGAAACAAGCATAGGGCGGGGGAAACAACAGTGTTGTTCCAAGCACCCAGACCCCAGCCTGTCAGGAGGATTTCTCCTCACCCCATGTCACTCGAAACCTGTAGCAAGAAATATTCAATGAACAAAACACCTTCTTTCAAGAACCTTCATGATTTGGGATAAATACCTTGAAGGCTATTACATCTTCCAACTCAAGACACCAGTTCACGACAGTCCAAGACACCAACTCATCACAAGCGACAAAGAAAAAATCGCCATCACTCAACCCACCCACCCAACCAAGGAACAAAAATGACTAACAGACGGGAAAACTTCACCTCCATCCACTTCCACCACTATCCACCGCTAATCGTAACCCATGACCGCCTCGACCGCTCCCCCATTCCAATCTCCGACCCGGAACTAGCCTATTACTATACCCTTACCCGCAAAGCCTTCACTCCCCTCCTCAAGCACATGACGACGCCCGCGCATGTAACAGAGATCCTCACATCCTTCTCCCCGCAGGGCGTGGAAGACCCCACCGGAAAATACCGCACCATGACATTACTGGTTACGAAGATAACAACCATCTTCCCAGAGTTGATATTCCCGCGGATCTCCGATCTGATTAACGTCACGCGGGAACTGACTGACGAGAGTGTCAAGCGGAGAAATCTGTGGCTGAGGGGGAAAGTCACCAAGGATCTCGGAAAGGCCAGAGAGAGGGTGGAGAGGCTGAGGGAAATGATTGTCCGCAGGATTGTCGAGAGTGAGATGGCTGAGAGGCATCGGGAACTATTGATGATGGATTGGGTGTTGGGGAATTTGTTGGAGTGGAGGGGCGGGAGGAGTATTATGGCTTTGGAGGAGAGGTTGGTTACTGAGAGGGCTTGAGTATGATATGATGGCGGTCTCTGTGTTGGGGTCTAATGTTGACGGAGGTGAGCAGGTCGGATGGTGATTGTGCAGTTTTTCCTTTCTCTTTCCTTTTCTTTTCCACACTGGTGATTTAATCAACAGATCAAGCATGTGATAAATACTCAGCCTTTTTCTTCTTTCGGTCCCCTGCCATGACCTATTTCCCGGTTTTGCACCGCGAGTTGCAACACTCGGGATATTCGATATGCATTGCGAGTAATAGTAATTCAAACGAACCTTAATTCTTAGAAAAACCCTGCCAACGATTGAAAATGGATTATTGTCCAAGTTAACTATTGCTTCTCGGAACACCCTCTCTACTCGAGTAGTACACTCCTAGTTGTGGGCTTGCGACAACCACATACTCGAGTAGATACTGATCCGTGGTGGTGAGTCGTGCATATGTTGGAGGGAGTGGTCTCGATATGAATCAGCCATGTGCTGTCCTGGTGGATAAGGATAGAGACAAACCTCAAGATTTCCCAACTGAAAGCATTAATTGACTATGGTGGAAGTAATTCTCGAGCAGGTTCCTAAAGGTAACGATTAACTTAACCTTTATCCTCTACCTCTCAAACAAACCCTTTACTAATTCCAGAACCCGTGGGTCGGAGCGTAAATTACTAACTGATGCGCCTTGCCTCAGCCCCCACGAGCCTAGGCCTATCCCGCCATACTGTTATGCAGTAATACACGAGTACTAATGCACACAAATGCTCGCTCGCTCTACGACTCCAGCCACCTCGTACGAGTGGTGGCATCTCCCGGAAACTGCCCGCGAGTTTGAGGGAATAGGTAACTAAGAGAAACGATGAAAACACGGCATGACTTGGGTATGATATCCAATATCGGCGTACAATACCGTTCGGGGGTCGGAGGTTTAGGGGTGGGTTTTGCGCCCTTAGAGATTTCTGGGCGAGGCAAGTGCCCTGATGGAGGACGGAGAGGAGAGACTATACCGTCTAGTATGAGCTATGTCTAAGCGGTTAGAGAGTCGAGACCCCATCCCAGTATTTGAATAGACGAGAACAGCAAAACGACAAACACCGGTAGCAATCCTTCTTGGGAGCCAGATGAAGGAAGGCACTCGAGGGTTAAGATATACCACCAACCTCTCTCCAATGGCAGTTACTCGAGTACTGTACAGTACTAGTACAGTACGCAGCGTCCTATCAAAATATCGCTCTGTTTCCAGTTCTGCGCAGAGACGTGCCAAGACTCCGTTTCCCAAATCAAAACTATGCCAAAATAGCAGCAGCCTCAGAGAACCGACAGACAAAATGTTGTACAGTAACTTACCAGGAGTAGGAGATCTCTCCAAAACCTCTCACAAATCAGAATGGCCCTCGATGGGATTTGGGGAAGGGTGGCACGATATCATACTTAGGGACATCGACGTGCTTGTCTGGCCCTCTCGTGCAAAACCAGTATGATAGTAAATTAGACGCGTACAGTACTTTAGAGCCGGCCAAGCAAGGAGACCCGTGAGGAATCTGGGCATGATCTTTTAAATTCCGGAGAACTACTCGAGTACTCTGTCTTCCTCTCGCACCTTCAGAATCTCCATCTCATTTTGGCGATAATTTTTCGTTTGTTCGTTCGTTGGTTCCTTTATTCCTTAAACATGAGAGCACTGGGGTGGGTTACATGGGTAGTCCCGTTCAACGGAGGCTCGCCATCGGTAGGTAAGCATGGGGAGCGCAAGGTAAGCAAACTTGCTCAACTCTCTGTACGGTAATCCACAAAGCCCGCACAGCAATTGCACTCATCAAGACGCAAAAAAATCTCCACCAACCAAACCCTATTACCCCTGCACTTTCACCCCTCTTCCCCTTCCCCTCTTCCCATTGCCCGCCCTGGCATCAGTCAAAAAATTCCTACTTTCCTTGCTCCTCTTCTTTCTCATTTGCTTCACGTTGGCACCCGTCAACCGACTCGCTGCTATCCTACGATTATTCCCCAAACAGCACATAATCCCAAAACTGCCTATAAGACCACTCACCGCTACTAGTATGGCCACCGAATACCCGAAGCCTCCTCCGGCCCCAAAGTTTGCCCACACCTCGGAATCGGTTATTGATGAGACCAACAGGCTCATCACCGCGTCTCGACAGCTTCAGGATAAAATCGCCAAGGAGGTTACACCGGAGACTGCCAACTTTCAGAATGTCCTGAAACCGCTCGCGGAGGATGAGAACGAAATGGGGCTTGACACTGCCATTCTAGGCTTTTATCAATACGTTAGCACTGATAAACCGTTGAGGGATGCCAGTAGTGAGGCAGAGAGATTACTTGACGTGAGTGCCTTTCTAGTATTCTTTGTTTGAGTGGTGGGAGCGCTGAAGACAACCCTTAGGATTTCGGAATCGAATCTGCCATGAGAGAGGATATTTACAAGCTAGTCTCGGCCATCAACGAATCACCGCAGTCGAGAACTGTTGATATCGACGCGGAATCGTCCCGTTTTCTCGAAAAGGTTTACGAAAACTATGTTAGAAATGGTCTTGGACTAGCCGAGAAGGAGAAAGCTCGGTTCAAAGAGATTAAGAAGGAATTATCTATTCTGGGAATCGATTTCTCCAAGCGTCTGAATGAAGAGAATGGCGGTATTTGGTTTACTCCCCAGGAGCTTAAAGGTGTTCCTGAGGATGTCCTGTCTGGGCTCTCCAAGGGCGGAGCCGATACCGAGAATAAGGGTAAATTGCGCCTGACCTTCAAGTATCCCGACCTATTCCCGACTATGAAGTATGCCATCGACCCCGAGACGAGGAAGAAGGTATTCCTTGGTAATGAAAACAAATGCAATAAGAATAGCAAATTATTCAAGAAGGCTATTGAGCTTAGAGATGAGAAGGCTAGGCTACTGGGATTTAAAAATCATGCCGAGTTTATTTTGCAGCCAAAAATGGCTAAAAATCCTGAAAAGGTCATTGCTTTCCTCACTGACTTGAGACAGAAACTGGCACCGGGTGGTGAAAGGGAGAAGAATCGTTTGAAGCAGTTGAAGGCGGTAGATAGCAAGAGCAGGAAAATTGTGGATGATGGTCATTACTACTTGTGGGACCATAGGTGTGTTCAGAGAGCTTCCCGCAACCGTTTTGCGTTAATGTCCGTCTAGGTACTATGATCGTCTACTTCTTGAGAAGGAATACAAGCTCGATGCTCAAAAGATTGCTGAATATTTCCCTCTCGACCATACCATCAGAGGAATGATGAAGATCTTCGAGTCGCTTTTCGGGTTGGAGTTCGTAGAGGTTACCGATGAGACGAAGAATACCTGGCACGAGGACTGCAAGCAATTCCGTGTTTATAATGAGAAGCCAAAAGATGGTAGTGAGCAAACATTTGTTGGGTGGTTGTATCTGGATCTTCACCCCCGTGAAGGAAAATACGGACATGCCGCCAATTTCAATCTTCAACCGGTGGGGTTCACAGGCTCATGTGATGTTTATTCATACTAATCGTTTTTCAGGGATTTACTGGTAAGAAGGGAGAACGCCACTATCCGGCAACAGCGCTAGTGTGCAACTTTTCCAAGCCCACCGCGACCAAACCGTCGCTACTGAAACATGACGAAGTGGTATGGTGGGCTCGTCCATTAATTGTTATAGTAAAGGCTAACGGTCAAAGGTTACTCTATTCCACGAACTTGGTCACGGTATCCATGACCTCGTGTCCGTCACATACTACTCCCGCTTCCATGGCACCAATGTCGTCCGTGACTTCGTTGAAGCTCCCTCCCAGATGCTGGAGAACTGGTGCTGGACCCAGTCTGAGCTCATTTCACTGTCATCTCACTATAAGACTGGACAGAAGATTCCACAAAACATGGTCAAAACTATTATCAATACCAAGCACGTGAATGATGCGTTGTTCAACCTCAGGCAGCTGCACTTTGCATTCTTCGACATGGAGATGCACTCCTATCAGAATCACGATGACGTTGTCAAGGCTGAGCCCTCGGTGCGATACAACGAGTTGAGAACCGAGATTGCGCTTTTGGACCCACCGGGTGGTGTCGGATATGTAAGCTTCCTAACCTCGGGCTATGGACTAGCCATCTCTGACAAGGAATAGGATTTCGGTCACGGAGAAGCCACCTTCGGCCATCTCATGGGCGGTTACGATGCCGGGTACTACGGCTACCTCTGGTCACAAGTCTTCTCGGCAGACATGTTTTACACGGCATTCAAGAAGGCACCCATGGACGGCGAGCAGGGGAGGCGGTATAGGCACATTGTGCTGGAGAAGGGTGGCAGTCGCGACGAGATGGAGACTTTGAAGGAATTCTTGGGCAGGGAACCCAATAGCGACGCCTTCCTTGAGGATCTGGGATTGAAGAAGTAATTGGCTGATGTGGACGCGCATAAAGGGGGGCTACGGGAAGTTTAAGATTTGATACATTGGCTGTGTGTGCATTACTTTCGAAAGGGGTGTGTTATTTGTCGAGAGTGTTTTTAAATGCGGCGATCGTTTTTTTTCTCTTTCTTCACAGGCTTCTGTGAAATTTGACTTTGTGAGCTGAGAACCGTTCCGTGGCTATCGGCGTGCCCGGAAACAGGAAATTCGACCCCGAAATAGGCAATCTCAGCGCTTGGTCTCCGGGTGACAAGAGCCTAGCCCTCCCACCATAGACGTGCACCCGCCTCTACTTCCTTCCGACTGCACCCTTTAAAAGGTCATCCATGGCAGTGCGCACAAAACGAGTGATATCCCGTGATAATCCCCGCTGCACCCCACCCCACCAACAAACAACCTCCTCCATATATATATACTCAATAACTCCCCCTCCACAAGCCCCTCCCGCCCGGGGAATACACCCTCCCCGGTCTCGCAACCCCCGTAAGTCCCCTATCCCCATATCCGTATCCATATCCATGGCCAAACCCCCTTCCCCTCCCCAAGACCACTCACCGCT
>PYWC01000070.1:823794-860437 GCA_003182015.1 Tuber magnatum | reverse complement strand
TGACATTGGGATTTGCGGGCTGTGGGGAGGGGATGGGGGATGGGGATGGGGATGGGGGATTTTGGGCTATTTGTTGTCGGTGAGTGGGTGGTAGGGATGGGGGGTGAGTGGGTGATTTACATGGCGGGTAAGTGCATTATATGGCAAATGTTTGTAGAGGTGTTTGCCCGTCTTTTGTTGTGCATGTTTGGTTTCACTTGCAGTACGAATTGTCCGAGTAGATTGCTGTGCTATACTGCACTGTACTATCCTGCACGGCATGCCATGATACATGCGTACCGGTAGATGAAATGCGCGGTTCTGGGATGGACGGGGCACCCAGCACTCGACGTCATCCGTGGGCATGCATGGAAGGAGGAATGAGAGTTCTTTGGGACCATCTTACGCCAGTGGGTGAGCGGTTGGACCCCCCTCCCCCTATTGGGCTTAGTGCGTTGCTTAATTCGGGGTATAGTTTTAGTGGGAGAGAGTTATAGGAAATATCTGGTGGGTTTGGCTGCGCTGTGTAGAAGTTGGCATGGTGTGTATGTATATATAGCCCCCCGCCTCTGACAGAACCGCCGGAGACGGGGGTGATCTAGAAGAATGCTATTGTGGTTGATACTGTTCTCCCCCACCGGTGCAGTATCTATTCGCTACCTAGTGTTTGCCACGGCCGTGAGGCTGTCTTATAGCTCTAAGAGAGGTATTTGGACGGAGTTCCTTTTGGAGGGACTCGGAAATGCGCAAAGGGGTGCTAGAGTACGATAGCGGAAAAGGGAGTACTTGTGTTTGGAAAAACCTGGGTTGAACTCTGGGTACTAATTCCTCCTCCTTGGACATGGACACCCCCTCTTGCGGGGCAAGACACGGGGCTCAGTGGCACCCCTAGCTTTCCAGACTCTTTCTCCCGCAGCCCTGTTATAATTCTGGAGCCTGAGGCACCGGAGGTGTCTCTCCCGGTGCGGTGGTGTTATCCCTTGGTGACCGCCATAGATCAAAAGGGCGGGCAAATGAGTGCGAGATAGAGGGAAGTTGGCCGCACGGTAAAACTCGTCGACGTGCCTTGTCGCAACGCACCCATAGACCATCCGTGTGTGTCTGACAGCACCCTGGGCAGGCGAGGGAAAGGCTATGCTGCACCATCTTATTATTAGCGGTGATCAACAACCCATCAGCCCACGAGGAGTTTGCTCGTAGTTTGACGGGTCAACAGATCGCAAATAGCGTGGACGGGGCCCGGCACATCCAGCGGGCCCGTGTTATACTGTGTCGGGAATGTGATAATCGTTCCCAGGAGCTCTTCGTCCCCGAGTCCGGAGGCAGCAGGGCAAGCGGAGACGGTGGATCCCAAGAGTGTTCGCGGTGCTCGCTACAGGAGATAGTCGCAGGAGCAATAAATAGTGACAATGCTTGTTCCGGGAAGGTAACCATGGAAGCCTAATTCTCCCGTACTCGGGTAAGGTCCATTGAAAAATTGTGTGCATAACCCGTGGGTGGATTAGCAAGGCTACACAGGGGGACGGTCCTTTCGGGGCGTCGGGAGTTCAGTGTGGGGCTCGTCTCCTCGCCCAATGGACTTTCCGTGCAAAAATAGTGTTCTCGAGTGATAGTCTATGATTACACGAGTAACCGATCCCATCGGGCTCATCATATTGGCCATGGCGGTAGGCCTAAACAGAGTAGCACTGGCGAGATAAGCAGAGGAATCGCCTGCGATGGAAAATCCTGTCGTGTCAAGTCAGCTTGTGAGCCGTTCCAGAGTCATGACCCACCAACCGACCACCAACCAACCACCAACTACACCCAAAGAAAGCTGTTTCTCCGGAGAATGAGCCAAAGCGAATGGAGCAGAACCTCGCCTCACGCAATGCCCCACGGGAATTGGCCCCCCCCCTCTCTCATAAGGTACGAAGTTACACGGATAAACAATATGGCGCCGCGACTGAACAGGCTGTCAAATGTTTTCCACACCGCTGAGCTCGTGGATGGGGTTTACGTGCGGTGCCGGTACTCTAGTAGAGTACCGGTACAGTACGGCAGGCGACTGCTACGCCTCAAAAGGGAAAGCATCAGCCTCTTGGGCTGGTTTGAGACAAAACTTCGGGAAGGCCGCGTTCACGTCTTCACGTGTACCCGTGTGACGGATTGGGGAATGGGGGAGCGGTCGACGGATGTGACATGTCGTTGTTGCTGCTGTCGATCGGTGGGCAAAATGGGGTTCCCCTTCTTCTTCTTCTTGCCTGGTGTCCGATTATTTTTATTTTTATTTTTATTTTTATTACCGGTATGGGTTGGGCATGGTTGTGTGTGCTTAGTCACACTGTCTTTACTCGTACGAGTACTCTACAAGTACTGTTCTTCCGGAGACTGAGAGAGAGAGTACGGTAGTCCACCGTACGGTACGATACAAGCGGATAGGGGTTGCATACTTTACTGTGCTCGAGTAGGCATCGCAGGCTGCAGTGTGCTGTAGAGTATCCTATGATACCGGTATACTCTGTGCACGGTATGATACCGACCAGCGATAACTAGTACAGTGAAGGGATACGATATGCTGGTCTGCTTTTTGAACCCTTCGGTCTGGAATGGACAGAAGACGTAGAGAACTTGTGAGCACTTTTTTTTTTTTTTTTTTTTTTTGCCATGAAAGTAAACTCTTCGTCCAATGCTGTACCGATAGCTGATGGGAGTTTAAAATAAATATGCGCTTCGCCGAATGACTTCATCGGCTCTTGGAGGTGTGAAATGAAGGTTAATAATGCCAAAATGGGTAAGAGATTTTCGTTTGAACATGATTGATGCATCAGGATCGGTAAATTTGCGGTCCCATTTAACATTATTTACCTATTATTTCTCCCGGTTATTATTATTATTATTATTATTATTATTCTCTCCAACTGCACAAAGAAGGTCTTGGGCCTTGGGTTGCGAAGCTGATGTTCAGGTCATCCTTGCACTTTTTCTTTTTGCCTAACCTGTCCTTCTCGAACCCCCCAATTCTGAACAAGAATATACGGAAACAGAACACAAACCGGACCGTATCAACCTGTCCAGTGAATTTCCCTCCTCCTTCAAATACTCTATCAAACCCCTTCCACATCCCACTCACAACTGAATTTCTCTGTTTAGCCAAACGCGGAGGCCTCTCTATCCAATCCAATCCAATCCGATCCCGCCACTGAAGGAGAAAGGAGAAAGGAGAAAGAGAAAAAGAAACAAGAAAAAAAAACAACTACTTTCGGCCGTCATCACAATTGTCACACATCTGTCCGTTCATCCACCCGCTTATCTATCCATCCAGCCATCGCGTCCCTACAATCTTATTCCTTTGTCCACTAATCTCACTCACTCTCCAAGCTTCTAGCCATCAGACACAGTTACATACACACACACACCTCTTGCCTACCGACTCTTCAAGGAGACTCGACACACTTTTAGATCAACAATCTTTCGACACAAAGAGGAACAAACCATGTCCGCATCATCTCATTTCGCATCTTCGTTCTCCACAACTGCCAGCGGCGGGAAAGACAGTGGAATCAATACTATCACTACTTCTGGTAATTCTTCGACCACGGGAAGTGGAGGTAGTGGAGGAGGAGGAGGATCAGGCGATTGGTGAGAGTACCCATTGCACCGTCTTTATTTTTTATGTTTTTGTTCTCCATTTTTTTACCCTTTACGTCCATTCCTCTCTCCTTCCCTTCCTTTACCCGTTCTTCACATACGTATTTACCCTCCCCTTTGTTGCGGTGGACCGTTTCGATGCTGCATATGGACTGCCCCTCGCGTCTTCCCCCCTCTCCCTGCGTGTATGTGTGTGTGTGTGTGTGTGCAGGGGAAGGAAAAAAAAAATGAAATAAAAATTAAGGCCTTCACTTCACTACGCATCCCCGCTAAAAACTTGTTGCACCCGCCTTCCCTAATCGAGCATACACGCTTTTTCTTTTTCCATTTTCCCCTTCCTTCCCAGGTTCTACAGATCCTCGCCTTCCCACTGCAAACTTTTGTTGTCATCCTGTGAAATCTTCAGCCTGCTGAGGTGCTCTGTTTTGTCGAATCAAGGGAAGAGGCGGAGCACTTTCTGTCGTCATACCTCATCTCCTTCTCTCCCGCCACGATTACCGCTTTCATCTTTTCATCCTATCCCATCCCCCTTCCACTCCACCCCCCTCACCCGCCGTTATATATCAAATTTAACTTTGGAGCAAGTATCATGTCTTCGAGCCATCTAACATCTGCTCCTAGGTCTCGTCGTGCTAATGGCACGTCTAACCCCTCCCATCGTCGTCCCTCACTCTCCACTACCCTCACTCATCCTCCCACCTCACAGCACTCTCATCCTCCGTTAACTCCCTCCGCATCGAATGTCTATCACCCGCCACATCATTTCAATAGGAGCGGTGCTGGAAATGCGGTCGGCACTGCTTATGGTAAGGAGGACTTGCTGAATATCTTCAAGGCGCAGGAACAGAATGGCGCTTTACGGGAGGTGAAGGATTTGATGCTCGGGGATTTGGGTTCGGGCGGCGGTGGTGGTTGGGGTAGGAGCGGCGATGAAGCTGGTGGTGCCGAAGTTTGTTGGGATAAGGAGGGAGGATTGAAACCTATTAGTCTGGAGGATATGAATGAGGAAGAGAGAGAGGTATATTATCGGCCATTTCTACGGTTTCTACAAAGTTTCATGCATTTGAGTGGTTACTTGGCTGTATTTTTTTTATTTTTGTTATTTTATACTGACGTGGCCGTGACTAGTTATTTGCCTCCAACGTGAACTCTCCCCATAAGGCACCCCCGAATCAAGGTAATCAGGGAGCAATGAATCATCACAATACCGGCCATACACCCCCGCAGAATAGGAATAAGATTACCGCCACTCCTGGTACCAGCGCACCTGGTGTCAATCGCCCGGCAAACCGACGCCGTGAAACTTCTGATGCTGCTCTCACCAGTTCTCCTTTCAGCTCTGTTCCCCCTCAACTGCCGAGGCGCAGGACCGAGTTGAGAGACGAAGACCAGACCCGGGAAGGTGGCGGCCGGGATAGGACCTTGTTTGGACGCTGGGGCAGCACTTCTGGTACAACTGGTCTGGCTGGGGATGATGATCATGGCAGGGAGAAATCTGAAGATGGTTCCGGAAGCGGCGGTAGAGGTTCCGGATTGTTGAGGAGAGGTAGCACAACTTGGGGACCTGGTGGGGGCACTGGCGGAGGTGGATTCGCGAGTAGCGCATTGAATAGTCCGATGGGCACGTTCGGGAATGGTATGTTTGGTGGCGCAATGGGCGGGTTTTCCCTGCAGAGCGCCTCTTCGGAAAAGTCGAAAGCAAGCGGTGCTGCTGGTAACACGGGACAGAAAGGTTCGACAGCGCAACCTAAAGTTGAAGAAGAGGACGAACAAGCTGGGGACCCCCAGAGACCCCGCTCCCCTGACACAAATGAGTTGCGTGAGGAGCACGAACGTGAGCGGCCCATGAGTTCGGACACTGATCCGTTTGGTCTTGGTGGAGATAGGGACGATGACCAGCTGCAAGAGCGGCAGCAACCACAACCTTCTCCGCTCCCTACTCCTGGTCTCGAGCAGCGCATGAAGGAGGATAATTCTTTCAACACGACGGGTAACAATCAGATCCGGCAAGGCAATTCCGTTTCCACCCCCACCAAAGTTCGTAATGACCTCGGATTTTCCGGCATAGGTACAACGCGTGACGGTAGTAATGTTGGCGGTTTGCATCAACAGCTCCAGAATTTGCAGTTAAATCAGCAAGGTCACTTTCCGCTGCATGGGCGACCAAGGGAGGGCAGTATTGGCGGGGTCATTGGTGGTCTGCATGAGTATGAGCCGTTAAGTCCGACCGAAACTAACCCTTATCAGAGCCCTGCCCCGGAGAAGGCTGACGATGAGGATATGCCGGAAAATGGCGGTGGTGGAGGTATTATCGGAGGCTTCAGAAGGGGTGATGTGGGAGCTCCTGGTAGTGA
This sequence comes from Tuber magnatum, assembly GCA_003182015.1. Taxonomy (NCBI): domain Eukaryota; kingdom Fungi; phylum Ascomycota; class Pezizomycetes; order Pezizales; family Tuberaceae; genus Tuber; species Tuber magnatum. Next base: position 854,474 of record PYWC01000070.1, on the reverse strand, counting down.
TAGAAGCGGCCGGAGCTCTACCGCTGGGCTGGCTGGTGGCATCGGTAGCGGCCTTACATCGTTCAGTTCCCTGAGCGGTGGCACATTGTGGGGAGGGACTTCTGCGCCTTCCGGGCTTGGAAATAATACCGCCCCGGGTTCATTCTTTGGCGGTGGTATGCTCAGCGATTTGAACAGTCCCAACACCATTGGCAGTGGAGGTGCGTTTTCCGGCGGTAGTGGAATTGGTGGAATGGGGAGTGTTGGAGGGGGAGGATTCGGATCGGCAAGCCGTGCGAGCCGGCTTGGACAGTTGTTCCAACAGGAGCCGCAAGTGGAGGAAGAGCAACAACCGCAGCATCAGCAACAGGGCGGGTTTGAGTCGAATGACGCTTTTGGTGATCTAAGGTTCGGCGGTGCGTTCGGCAGCGGCAGAAGTGGGTTCGGTAGTGCCGTGGATAGCCCTATGAGAGAGAGGCCGGTTGTCATGGACATTTTCAGCCTACATACTGCGCGGAGTGTTGGCAACCTTGGAGCGGCTGCTTCCGGAGAAAATACCTTGTACCCTAGGGAGCGCGATGACCCATTGCCCGGCATCCACGGTCTTCACCAGAATCAGCCAGTTCAACCGGCACCGCTTTCTGCGGGCATCCAAACGCCGGCCGTTCAACAACCCCCACAAATTCGTCCTCCCCCCGGGACGGTCGCACCACAACAACACGTAATGGTTATGCCGGATAAGATACAATGGACATACCGCGATCCTAGTGGGACTGTTCAGGGTCCTTTCTCTGGCTTGGAAATGCATGACTGGTATAAGGCTGGGTTCTTCACCCAAGACTTGGCTGTGAAGAGGGCGGAGGATCCTGAATTTGAGCAATTGGGTAATCTAGTACGCAGAATAGGGAACACACGGGAGCCCTTCCTGGTCCCACTTCAGGCCCCGGCAAATGCCGCTCTTGTGCAACCCACCGCATCTCAGCCTAACACTTGGGCTGGGGCCGCCGTTTCCTCTTCCTGGTTGAATGAGAACCAACAACCGCCTCCAACTGGCGGCACAGTTCAGCCTCCGTTTGCCGGGAGTTTCCCGAGTTTTGGAACGACCCTCACTGCTGACCAACAAAATGCGTTGGAGAGGAGGAAGCAGGAGGAGCAATACCTTTTGGCTAGGCAGCGGGAGTACCTCGTTCAGCAGCAGGTTTTCGCAAAAGCCCAGCACGCTTTGCAACATCAACACTCTCAGCAGAGTCTCCATTCCCAGCCTAGCTTTGGGAGCTTGCAGGGAAATCTGCAAAGCCCTGGTGGGTTTGTAGCCCCCGCCACTGCAACTACGGTCGGAATCGGTGGGCAGAACTCATTCGAGCCGGGCGTATTGTTGAGGCAGGCTGGTGCGGCCGCCGGAGGCCCTGATGCTTTCGGAGTTGGCGGTGGACATGGCGTGCCCGGTATGGCCGGACAGCAGCTCCAGCAGAATAGTCAATTCGCCCAACAGCAGGTTCAGGCCGATCGCTTACAGATGGAACAGCAGCAGAGAATCCTCGAAATGCAACGTCAACAGGTCCAGAAGGCATACCAAACACAGCATCAACAGGTTGAGAAACAGCAGGAACTTCAACAGGCTCAACAACAGGCGGTGGCGGCTGTCGCACAGGCTCAACAGCACGTCCAATCTTACGAGGCTCACCATAGCGAGAGGGAGGACGGGAGATCCCCGCAGCAGACCCAGGAACGCAGTGGAACTGCCCCTGTTCAACATGACGAGGAGCCTTCTCCACCCTTGGAGAGTTCCGCCTGGGGCATCGCTCCCGAAACTGTCAAGCTACAGGCTCAACCACAAGCTTCTGAGCAGCCAAAGGTTTCGATTCCCAAGGCGGCGCCTTCGACAAAGACCTCTCCTCGTCCTACACAAGCTCAAACTACGGCTAGCAGTGAGTGGCGAGATTCCCATTCTGCTTCCCTTGTCCAACCGTTCCCTCCCCCGGCGGGCTCTCAATCCACTGTCCTCAATATTGGCACTGGTTCTGTGGCTCGTAGTCCTTCGAATGAGACCCCTCACGCCAGTGCTTCTGTCGCACCTTGGGCAAACAAAGATAATGAAGTGAAGCAGCCTTCTCTCACTCTCAAGGAGATCCAGGAAATCGAGGCAGAGCAACAACGCAACAAGGAAGCCTATGATGCCGAACAGAGGCGTCAACTCATGGCCCAACAAGTGGCTAACCAGCCCCCCCCCCGGCTCCGGGTCTCCCATCAACAGCCACTTGGGCAACCTCTCCATCTGCTACGCCGGCTACCGGGTCTGCATCTGCTTGGGCTAAACCATTGGTCAAGACGAGCTCCCTTCCGACTGCAGGCGCAAAAAAGACGCTTTCGCAGATTCAAAAGGAAGAGGAAGCCCGCAAAGCAAAAGCCACAGTACTCGCGGCATCTACAGCTCAGGCGGCCCCACAGATTCCCTCCGCTCCTCAAGCCAGCGCAAAGAGGTATGCTGACCTCGCTAGTAAAACTTCCCAGCCCATGGTTGGCGGAGCATGGACTACCGTTGGACCAGGAGGTAAATCCAAGTTGGGTGCCGGTGGTCCCGCCGGTCCTCTCCCTTCCACGCCAACCGCGCCAGCGCAGCCGTTAAGAACTGTGTCTAGCGCCATTGGTATTCAAACCACGAAAAAGGTTGTTCCGGTTGTTGCGCCAGCCAAACCTACCGCTACGAGCGCCGAGGGGGAATTCCACAAGTGGGCGATGGCATCTCTTACCGGGTTGAAGGAGGGTGTCAAAGGTATTTGAAAATACTACGCTTCTGCTTTTGAGTGAGTACGCTAACCTTTCTAGCCAATGAACTCCTTGCCGAGATGCTCAACTTCCCCCTGGACGCCAGTCTCATCGCTGACACCATCTATGACTGCTCCACAACCATGGACGGCCGTCGCTTCGCTGCAGAATTTATCCGTCGTAAGGACGCTGTCAGGGATGGCGTCGTCATTGAGGCAGGATCATCTAATGGAGGCGGAACCGGTGGATGGAACGAGGTTGCGAAGGGAAAGGCCAATACTCAACAATCCGCCAGGGATGCTAGTCCCGAGACTAATGCTGCTTTCAAGGTAGTTGCAGGGAAAAAGAAGGGGAGGAGATAGACGGACATGTGTTGAGTTTTAAATCAATTAGCGGGGTTTATTGTCTGTAGCGTGGCTAGTGGCTCATAGGCTTGTGTACCGTAGCATTGTTGGCATAGTTTGGCAAATGGGGGTTCTTGTTTTCAAAAAAAAAGGTTTGAGTTCTGGCTTGAGTCTTGTGCACTGCGTAGCAATGAGAATTTAATATGTGAATGGGATAGGATGATTGTGGGGGACCATTCTGCATGGGAGTCGTGACTAAACGCGGGAAAAGGTTCATATGGTATCACTCGAAGCATTGATTGCAATTGGGTCGTGTGGTAACAAGACAGGCCAATATGTACTAGAATTGTTAGTTTTCGAGCTATTATATTTCGGTGGACATCATGAGACCCGGCTGTGAGGAACTTGGGTGCTCTTAGCATGTCTAAGGTATGATGTAATATGTATCCGGTCTTTTCTCTCGAGTTCGTACGGAGCTGTATGCCTGTGAACTGGGTAAGGTCAATTACAAGGTATCTTTACTGTTCAAAATCTGTGGCCTTGGCCGGAAGGAGCCTTGAGGTAGAGACGGTCCCCACCTCCACTACTCCAGGAGAATGGAATACAGGAGAATGGAATAGAAGAACAAAACCCGGAAGTCTTGCCCGATTGCTATTGCAATAAATTATTTTGAACCTTTTTTCCTACAGTTTTTTTCCACCTATAGCAGTCGGGTAATCGTAACTTGAGAGCTTGCGATTTTGGAGTTGGTTTGGCTTTCGTCTATCTGGGTACCTAAGAGTCTCTAATAGTTGCTGGTGGGGTATCTGATAGACGATCACATCAACCACTCAGAGTCGGCCTGTGACTGCCTGATACGGCTGTGTAGACGGCTTAGTGTGGCAAGTCGGAAGTGATGACAAGGTACAGATTGGTGTGATAGTACTAGTATTGCTGCACCGGTATTGTCCTTGATAGACTCTAAGCTAATTAGAGGCGAGTTCCGGTGAGTTATAGAGCAAAAATCGTAACCTCAGATGACCCAACTGAGTCGTGATCAAAACTAAATCTATTGGAACTCATTTAACAGCTATTAATCACAAATGCAAGTTATGCACAAAACCTTATCCTTGGAGTAACACTTATCTGACTAGTACTTCTTCTGGTCAAATTGTGACAGGAACAGTCTCCATAGACCTACAGATAGTATACCATTAACACTGTTCTTTAATATATTCATACATGGCTGCATAATTAGAAGCAATAAATACCACAAATCACGGAATTGATATTTCGCTATATAAAGATTGAATAATCGTGTCAGGCATTAACTCTATTGTCTTCTCAATATCCTTGACCGTACAATAGAATTGCCTTGAAGTTTATACAAGAGGAAGCAACTAGTTATTGAGGTATGTGCTGTCACTTAGTATATAAGACCTCTTGTATACACTGTTTCATATTCAAACATTGCAAATACTATACTTCTTATAATCTATTCACACTGTACTAAGAGGGATGTCAATTATTGGCACAAACTGTATTTATTAACTCATTCTCAAAACCCCACATTGGTGTAAAATAATAGTAGTGTTTTTACAGGTATATGAATAACAAATTATATAAAAAAAGAAAGAAGTGCCAACAATTACTCTTACTCAATACAAGTAATATTCATTCTAGGAGGCTCAAAATTTCTCTTATATTTTCTGGCCATATAGTATATATTTAGCCTGAAATTTAGAGTGATACTCCTCATGGTTACTTTTTGTGAAGTTTCTAATTTTGACATAATAACTCTAAAAATGTTTGACAATCTCATATATTGGAGACTTTATTCTTACTTCCTGTGCAATACTATAATAGTATATCTTGAGGATTACCTATAGCTATTAGAAGTAACTACAAAAATAAAGCTGAGAAATATACTGCTTCCAACTCTAGTGTAATTGCTTCAACTCTAAAAGTTATTACCTTCTTGATATATAAGATAGTTTGTTTCTGAAAGCTATGTAAACTTATATATTCTTTGTTTATAATAGTATTTATAGTACTAGTAGAAGTAATATAGTTCTAATGTTACTAAAACTAAATTAATTAGTAGACCTCCTACTAGAATGTTGGAGCTGTTTCTTCAAGTAAGATTAGTTGTATTTAGTTTTAGTATTTTTTTCTGTCTTATTCAAAAAAGAGAATTCTTAACATCTTAGTATATGATCCAATTGTTTTAGCTTTTATAGTATTAGTTAAGCCTAGCTATACCAGACCAGAATTCTAAGTTTCTACAATTTCAAGTATGTGAATCCTAGCAGCTAGTCTATGTAGACTTAGTACTTCATATGCTAATCTACTTACCTTTTCAGAGAGGTATTTGTAAATAGTAGGCTTTTTCAGATAACTTGATGGTTAGCCAATAGCTGTTTGAAATTGCAGGATGCTGCTTGGCATACTTGTATAATAGTTCACTCATTTCTGGAAGTATATTTAGCCTTTGGGCATATGTTCATCTTTGGGCATAATTTAGCTGTTTGGGAAATTATTCAGAATACAGGAATGCGTGGACATATAGAAGGGTACAAAGCCCATAGAGAAGGCCAGATAGAATGTACAGAAAAGTGTAAAGGCTGTAGAAAAGGCTAAAAAGTTATATGCTAGTAGAAAATGGATAGTGTGAGTTTGTCTTTCTTTGGTTAGCTTTGGAGTTTGTAAAGGGAGTAGTGGATACACCTGGAGAGGAGGAAACGTTTGTTTTGTTATTAATATATACTCCACTCCTTACTGTTAGTTGATGTAGTAGCAAGTGAGAGGAGGAGAAGAGTTTTTACCTTCTTTAGTCGTCCGATTGTGAGTTAGTAAATAAGCAATTGGCATTTTGTTTGATAGCCCTCCTAGTCATTCATTTCAACAATCACAGTATCACTATTGATCCCTGTTGTTCTGTATTCAAAAGATTATGAGCCTGGCTTCATACTATCTTGTAAAAAGCCAGCTGATAATAACCTTATGTCATATCTATCTATCTATCTTCTATATGTACTATGTGCCTATCTTATCCATGCAATCTTAGGACATCTTATCTGTACACCCCTAAGACATCTTATCTCTACACTCTCAGGACATCTTATCTGTGTGCATGTAGATCAATCTGTATATGCTCAGTTCTACACCCCAGAGTAGATTGTAGCATGAGTGTACAAAGACAGATAGAATTTAAAAATTGAAACTAATTACGAAAACAAAGTAAATAAGAAGCATCGAAATCAAGAATACATACAAAAGTAGAGAAATAAAAGAACAGAGTCAAACATGGATAATTATAACAAAAAAGAGATGCTCAGCCATATTGGATATGTCTTGCTATTACTATCCAAGTAAAAGGAAACAAAAAGAGCAATATGATAAGAAGAACAAACCGATTCAAAGATACTTCAATGCAAAAAGAACTCAGTAACTGAGGAAAAGGAAACATAAAGGGACAGGAGCAAAGAAAAAGAAAGAAGATAAGAAAATCTAATAAATGAGAAAAGAGAAAAAAAAAAAGTGAAAGTTAAGAATTCAGAACCCAACCCTGAAACCTACTATACTCCTGTATGTATTAGTCAGTATATAGGGTTGGTTCCAACACCTATATGGTTGGAATTTAGTCAGACACTCTATCCTCTTCATTCATTTAATTCTCTGCTTTCTCTTTCTCTTTTCCTCCATTCATGCAACCTTTGACATTGAAGGAACTCCTATTTTCTATTTTGTTTTTCTATCCCACCTCGATAATAAAGACTATCAACAATTATTCCCTACTCTCCACTCCCCGATACCTGGGTCAAATTTGATTTGCATGTTACTAACTGAATTTTTAAGAGGAACTGGATCTCTCTGTAATGACCCAGCATATATGAGCTATGGCAGTCGGAACCTACACCCATACAGGAAGCCAGGAGGTGAACTGGTAGGAACTGGCAGGCAAGTAAGTACTTGACCTACCGAGACCTGATGGCCCGGGCTGCGAGGTGCACAGAATTAGCTGGCCAGGTTCTTAGGTACCTGGGTACAACTGGGAAGGGGTGTCAGTGGACTTAAGGACCTCTGAAGGGGCCATTACTCAGCTAGGCCAGATAACTGAAGAAAGGTCAGAAATATCTATCTCCAGCAACGGAATAAACAGGGTAATAGGGAAAAGTTATCATGTCTGCTGGAGAAGGTTACCCTACACTCAGAACCAGGTTACCCTACCCAAAGTCCTGAGTTACCCTACCTTTCAATATGAAGTCCCTCCGGGAGTTCGGGAAAAATGACTGAAATGTTTGTCACGCGAAGCCAGGTATAATACTGGAATCTGGGGTTCCGGGAGATGCTATTGGGCGAGCTACACAGCTCCGAAGAAGCTGTAAACTGGAGACATTATTCCTATCGTACCCCTGCGGCCCTGCCTTGAGGCCCGGACGTCATGGGCAAATGGTTGCATAGTTGTGTGCAGTCTAGCAGAGAAGAATTTTGTGAGATCTGCTTGCAACACCGTATACGTCGCTGCCGTCCGGTCGACCGTAGGCTGTTCGCAAGATATATAAGGGGGCATAGGGTGGAAGGTGAAGCACCTCCTCCAAGTTGTTGGGACTACAACGGACCAAAACTGATGGAGTTAACAGGAGTTAACGGTTGGGGTCCCGAAGGTAGTCCTGGGTGGTGTCGGGATGGCCAGGAGAGTTTTACACCTACCAAGCCTGAAAGTGTCTCCAACGCCATAGGCTCTGAAAGGGAAGTGCAGAGACACTAAAAGCATGATTCCTACTACAGGTAAGGTGGATCTGAGGTAGTGGTCATGGGTAGCGCCCATTGGACCCCTCCCGGATCACTGTATCCTGCGGAAGACACCGGAAGTCTGCGAACGGTAAATAGTAGATAGATAAGCTGCTCACAGTAGCTTCCGGGGCCAAGTAGAGATAAATGCATATGGGAAGGGTATCATAGATAGTCTAGTTCATGTGGCGTCTTGACTGTTAGCCACTCGCAAGACTCCAATGTGCGGAGGTTTTCACTCCGGCAGGCAAAATGGCAATGCGCCTCAGAAACGATAACTCTATAAGGTGAATGCTGACTAGAGTGTGTCAACACATGCATGTCCGAAGGGTGTGCCAGGAGACATGTCGGGCTGCCCTTAGTGGAGAAGGGTGTACGCGAATAGTTGCAGTAAACTGTTGGGCGAGTTTCTGGCACGAGATAAAACTACCTGAAAGTCTATGCGAGAACACTCCTACTCCAACAATCAATCCTCGCAAGACATTAATTGAGTGAAGCATCAGGCTTAACGATATTAAGTTTTACAGTTTACTTTACTCTTGCGTGTGGGTGAACCTTTGGAGACACGTTTGAAGTTGTTCGGTGTGGTTGCGACCGCGGGATCTATCTTTCTAGTAGTGCCCCTCTTACAGTATATCGTTAAGCCACCTCCGCACTTAACTCCTCCCCTGAATAATTGTTTCCGGACTTTTAGCACTGACCTTGTGTGAACACTGGTAAGCTTGTCTAGAACAAGTAGCCCAGGGTGGAAAGCGCCATGGCTAGTACCGAACTTCGAACCAGAATGGAATCCAACTCGGATTCCAACCTTGATGTTGACGAGAACTCCGCCAACATATTTTCGCACCTCAGTTTTCCCTGATGTTCGCCATATTGAATGGGACGGCTATCAGTTACTCTTGGAGGCCACCCCTATTCAGTGACCTGATGAATGTGTTGATCTGATGATTATAGACCCTTGTGCTGTAGTGCTTTAGTTTTTCCAAGACTTCACTCTTGTTCACACCATCAGCCCTTCACCGCCCGGAGGTATCTCCTTTGGTCAATTCTCTCATGAGTTCATTGAACCTTAGATTACCCACGAGGTAGCTAAGTCACTCGACAAAGCCAAGCGTGGGATGAGAAACTGGAACAACCAGTGACAGCAGGCGTTCCGCAAACAGATCACTACGGCATCGGTGGAATGGGTGAAGGTGCAGCAGGAGGCCTACCTGCGAATGCAGAATGATCAAAAGGCTTTGAAAGATCGTATGGCAGTGTTGGAGAAGGCCTTTCGTGGAGGGTATAGTATTGATGCTGAGAATAACGTGCTGATGATAGAGGCAGCGCCCCCACTTCCACTTGTCTATACCAAGCCTGAGAACTTCAGGATGGAATTGGCTATGACCCCCAGAGACGAACAAGGGAGAGCGTACTTAAGCCCCGTGGGGATACGCATGTTGGGAAGCCTGAAGATTGATGGCTACAGCTACACCTCCTCCTTCACGAGAGCATTAACGGCATCTCTGTCTATCCCCACCTCAATCGCCGGCAGTCGCCCAGGCAGCCTGGTGATTGGACCAACAGACAGAAGTTGTGTTAAGAAAAGGACCTCGAAGATGAAGGGTATCATGGCACCAGATACGCCTGAACCTACTCATAGTCTGACCCCTGCTCCTATCATCCCCCCAGCAACACTATCAGTTGCAACTCCTGCACCTCCCATCGCCGTCCTAAGACCCATAGAACTACCGGTTTTGTTGCCTGCTCCTGATACTTTTCCTGCCACAGCCTTCCCCCTAGTGGTATTGGTCACCTCAGGCTTCCGGCCACTACGCACGGCGTCACGGGGATTTCTTGAACAGGTAAGGCACGAGGAAGAGTGAGCACCCATGGCTCCATCACGGGGGACTTCAATCCCCAGACCTGGGACACCTGCTTGCTCCATTTCTTGGGCACCCGTGATTCGCCTCTGCGCCCCCAAAACCCACTCTTACTTCCATACTCCCCATGATCACAAGCGGTGAGTCAGACAGTCAGGACGAGTTCTGTTTGTCAGCCTGGAAATTGGAAGAGACTCGCATGGGGTGGATTTATTACCACACATATAGGTGCAGGAAGGAACAACGGACCCCGGTAAGACACAGAAGAAGACAGAAGGAGGGAGCTGGATGACCAACACATGGGTATTGTGCGTCATAGAGGCATACTGGCCCCCCCATGCAACCCCTGAGCTGTCCAGAGCTTCACGCATTTCTGTGGATAACTCAGGCGGTGCCTAACCCAACTCCTGAGAGTGGGCGATGCCCTGTTCCACTACTGGCATCAGTACCATCAGGGGCTAACCCCCCCAAGGATGGGAATCAAGGTGGCCAGGAGGAACGGTTTGATGGGTATGACAAACCACAGGAGACCCCAGGTGGAAATGCTGGGGATGGTGGAGATGGAAATATGCTACAGGGCGGTGGTACAGCGGGGGTGGGAGGAGATCCAGGGGACTCTGACCATGACAGTTCGGATGGTGAGGATGCCGATTCTCCTCCAGATTTAGCCTGATTCCTCAGTGCTCGCAAGGATGACTGGAGGGATGAGAAGAAATGATGGTGGGACGAGTGGGCTAAGAGGCTCTCAAGGGAACTGCGGAGCAGATCGACCTCACGGCCATCCTCCAGACAGTGGCAGAAGAAGCCAGAAAAGGTTAGTGGCATTCCAGCATTCAAGGGAAAGGTCACCGAACTCGCCAGTTTCTTGATGCTGGTGTTGGTTAAGTTCGAGTATTTTGCCGGGCTGCAGGTTGATGGATATGGACAAGGTAAACCTGATGATCCCTGTTCTAGAAGACACCGCCTGAACGTGGTATCTTGGGCTGCACTCCCACATCAACAGGGAGGCAGCCAACCGTACAGGAGTTCCTGTTAATAACATTAACCTGTTGGGAAGGTGGAAAGGATTCCAGGAAGGGCTTGAACAGAGTTTCGGTGGTGACCAAGTGGAACAAGACTGATCCCTTCTCGAGTGGCGAGACCTGGTGATGAAGCCACACCACATCGATGAGTATCTGGATAAGATAATTGACTACATGTGTAAGCTTACCTATACAGACCTGGTTCAGGTACGAGACAGGGTACGGGTGGGTATTACCCAAGAGTTTTGGAATGTGTGGGCACTCAAGAAACCCCATCCAACTGACCTGAATGACTACCTTGACCTTCTTCGTAAAGTTGGACACATGCTGGAAGACAACACCTGGTTCAGCAACCATGTTATGCACCCTGTCCAACGGTCTCAGCCAACGGACAAGAAGGACGATAGGTTATCGACTTCAGTAAGATTCTAAAAGAAGGATGAAGGTTTGGGCAGACAGAACCAGAGGTCTGGAAAACCTACTAAGTTCAATGCAGGGAGAGAGGCAAAGCTAGCGACTTCTAAGTATGCGATAGCACATAAGGAAATTCAGTTGACTTTGACCGAACGTTGGAGAAAGCACAACCAGTGCACCAAGTGTGGACAATAGGGTCACTTCTGGAGGAAGTGTACTGCAGCGTCCCCAGTTGCTGGTGCGTCCAAACAGGCTCGTGGGTTGAAATGGTCAGCCCCGGTAAGCAAGCCTGCGGGTACGGACAAGCGGCTGAAGCACATCGAAGCGCCGTCTCTGGTGTCCTCATCAAAGATACTTGAAGTCCGACAGGCATCACCCCAAATTATGAAGGTTGATACTGAGGGCTCAGAATAGGTCAGAACCCATTCTGCCTAAGTTATAACCTTACTAACCTGTATCCATATGTTACAGTTTCCCACTACTCGTGTTACTCACGACAGGTAACGACCTTGGTTGGTTCTTCTGAACTGCGCTGCACTGTGTTCTAGAGCCCCTCGAGTCTCTAGGCCCTATCTTAGTATTCTCACATAAGAATCAGTTTCTCACCAACGCCGAGAGTAGCGGTCTTTGATTTGGTTAGTACAATCTGTATAGCAGATAGGTTCTGGACTCTAAAGCGGATCCGTCTAGCGGATGAGATTGGAGCGTAAAGGTTTTTATATTGTAAAGATCGTAAAGTAGTAGATAGGAAATAACAGTAGATGGTTGCCTGAAGAGCTAACCAATCTATGAAAACCTAGCCTTTATATAGGCATCTTCCCACAACCCTAACCCTGCCCTGATCCTCAAGCGAGGTCAGGTACGAAATCCATCACCAGACTCTAATAAGTCATGTGCGCAAACATAAAATATCCCATGACCGCTAAGTGACGTTATGTGCAAAAACATAAATCAAACGCAACATAAATAAACCAACCACATGACCTACTAACGAGGTCACGCACGAAACATAAACGTGTCTGCCTTGCCAGTAAGCCTTACCGGCCAGCCTAGACTCTTCCCGTGACGTCAACTGTACGTCATGTGGGAAATGCAATCAACATAAATGAGCCCCATGACCTGCTAACGAGGTCATGTGCGTAAAACCAACTTAAACATAAACGAGCCCATGACCTGCTAACAAGGTCATATGTGTGAAAGAATCATAACTTAACCGTATGACGTCCTAGCGACATCATATGTGAAACCTGTTTCCTTGCCGCCGTCACCTGGCTAGCGCTCCTCTAGCCAGATCATGACATTAGCTCCCCTCTCCCACATCCTCAGTCCCTGAGGATACACCTTATCCTCTTCTCAGTCTCCTTTCTTCAACCCTTGCGGTGTACACCCTCTTGCGTTGTTGGTGCTGGAATGCATTCTGGTATTCCGCAAGGATCCAATCCTCCACGTCCCTTCTGTTCCTCCTTTCCAGGTCTGTTTTTTCTCGCTATTCCTCCACCATCCTTTTCACTTCTTGTAATCCGTCAATGCTCTTTCTCAGCCAGTCGACCGTCGTTTGCAGCTCCTCGATCATCCTTTTTTGCTGCGTTATCGTGTTGTTCTGAGTGCGAATTGTCTTACGGAGGACATTCTTGGGCTCTAAAGATACTTTGTGCCCCCCCCTCTTTCTCGGCTCCATCCTCGGAGCTTGTTGTTCCGCTTGTTTGTGTTGCTGCCGGTGGTAGGGGCAGAACCTGCGCATGCAGTTCTGCCAGTTGATTTTGTGATGTTTGGGCTGTGTCGGGGCCCCAGTTTCGTCTCCTTCCCAAGTTTGCTTATCCCAGGAATGTGCCCATTCCTGGTCGCTGTCCGAGTCTCTCATTTGGGTGGACCCTTTCGGCCACCATCTGTGNGTTTTGTTGCTGCCAGTGGTAGGGGCAGAACCTGCGCATGCAGTTCTGCCAGTTGATTTTGTGATGTTTGGGGTGTGTCGGGGCCCCAGTTCCATCTCCTTCCCAAGTTTGCTTATCCCAGGAATGTGCCCATTCCTGGTCGCTGTCCGAGTCTCTCATTTGGGTGGACCCTTTCGGCCACCATCTGTGTCTTTCCTTGGCACCCTTGTGGATCAGGCAGGCGTCGTGGCTGCATGCCATCCATGCTTTCCTCATGTGGTCGTTCCTCTCTACGGCTGCTTCTTCTGCCTCTTTTTGAGCCTGGTGCACACTTCGTTCGAATTCTTTTTTGTTCTCAGTTGCTACCCAGCTTCCTTCTTCCGACGCATTCTCGATGGCCGGTTGCTGGCTTCTGCAGGTAGCATTGGTGGAAGAGGAGGACGACATCTTTAGCGTTGTTGCAGTTTGTGGCTGGATACCACTCTTGATCATGTTCGGGGGAATGACTAGTCCACTTAGCACGGTATTGGAGTTTACCGTAGTGCAAGCGAGAGTCGATTATTCCTTCGAGTTCGCATTCGTCTTCTCCATGTATGTGAATCGGTGGAGGCAGGCGTCTTTTTTGTGAGGGAACAGAGTTTTCTTGGTAGAGCTCGAGGAGGCTGGTGTGGAATGTTGGATGAGTCTGTTTTATCGAGGCAGGAAGGGCGAGTTTATATGCTCGTAACCCGACTCTTTCGATTATTTTGAATGGTCCAAGTTTCTTGTAGTTCAGCTTCTTCAAGGGTCTCGTGGTCCGGATATTGCCTGGTATCAACCGCATCTTGTCGCCGACCGTAAGGTTCGGGTCTGGTTTCCGGTGCTTATCGCTCTTTTCCTTTTGACGCATTTGGGCTAAAGTCATTTCATCCCGCAATATGTCCCGTACTCTTATCATATCATCGGCTGGCGTTATCTTTCGCACCACTTAATATTGTGCCGGATCGAACAAGCGGTCGTATCCGTAGTTCGCAAAGAAGAGTGTGGTCTTCATTGTTTCTTGTCGTCCGTTGTTGTATGCGAATTCTGCTGTGAATCGAAACTATGTCCAATCATTCTGCTGATAGTTGACATAGGCTTGCAGATATTGTTCTAATATTGGGTTCATTCTTTCAGTCTGGCCATCCATTTGCAGGTAGAAGGCCATGCTCAAGTGCCGGCTAACACTTAGTTGTCTTGTGATTTCTTTCCACTCGTCCGACATGAAGAGGGATCCTCTCTTGGAGATAATGTCTTTCGGCAGGCCGTGGAGTCTAAAGACCTGGTCTTTAAACAGGTTGAACAATTGTGATGTCGTCATATCGGTCCTGCATGGTATAAAGTGCACTATTTTCGTAAGTTGGTCGATAACGACCCATATGGCGTCATACCCGTTTGATTCGGGTAGTCCGGTGTTGAAATCCATGGTGATAGATTGCCATGGTCTTCCAGGAGTTTCTAGCGGTTGGAGCAGCCTGTAGGGTGCATGTTTAACAGTTTCTGTTCGTTGACAGGTGTTGCAATTCTTCACATATCGCTTAATATCGTCGCGCATCGACGGCCAGTAGTATGATTGTTGAATTAAGGCTATCATTTTTGCTGTTCCTCCGTGTCCCACCGGTGGAATGTCGTGATTTCTTCTTATCGTTTCCGTTCGTAAGGCTTCTGCGTCTGGGAGCCTTATCTTGTCGTCATACCATAGGTATCTATCTTTTTCATGGTATAGCCTGAGGGCTACACCTTTCATTTGTTTTAGGTCGTCTTTCAAGGCCTTCTTTATCTCGTTGATTTCCTGGTCGCTGGTGGTCTCTCCTTTTATCCATTCTTTGTATCTGTCGTCATTGCTTGTGGCCGTGGTTATTTCGTTTAGGGATTTGTACCAGGTGTCTTCGTCTTCTTCTTTTGTGAAGTACTTCTCTTTACGGCAAAGTATTCTTTGTCGTTGCGACTGTGTTTCTTCCTTGTTGGGGAAGTCCTCCATCCTCCGAGTCAATGCATCCGGCTTTCCTCCTTCTGTACCTGGTCTGTATTCGATTTGAAGGTGGTATTGGCTTAATGTCTCACTCCACCTAATCTGTCGTCCATTGAGTTCTTTGGTGGTAGTAAACGCTAGTAGGTTCTTGTGGTCGGTGATAACTCGGATCACATGTCGACTTCCTAGCGTGTACTTCCTGCAGTCTTTAACTGCTTGAACAATGGCTAACAGTTCCTTGTTGTGAATGTCATAGTTTTGCTCTGCCTTTGTTATTGTTTTTGATCGAAATGCGACCCGTCTCCATAATCCGTCTTTGCCCTGTTGGGAGAGGATACCAGAGCATATGTAGTTGGATGTGTCCGTCTCGATCATAATGGGTAGTGTGGGGTGGAAGTGTCGTAATATCGGTGTCGTAGTAAGTCGCTTTCTCTTATTGTCGAATGCTTGTTGTTGTTTTTCTGCCTATTCCCACTTGACTCCTTTCTTTGTCGTATCATAGAGGGGTTTAGCTACTCTGCTAAATCCTTCAATGAATCTCTGGTACAGGTTGCAGAAGCCCACGAAGCTTTACACACCCTTGACACTCTTAGGTGCTTTCCAGTCATCGATAGCCGCCGTTTTGATTAGATCGGTTTGTACACCCCCTAGGTTAACGACAAATCCGAGGTATTCGACCTCGTCCGTAGGCAAGTCGCATTTCAAAGGTTTTAGTTTGACCTTGACTTCTCTCAATACCTGTAAGACATTTTGTATGTCTCAGTGGTGTTGCTCCATGTTGTCTGAATAGATGAGGATATCGTCCTGGTAGACAATACATCATATGTCCAGGTATTTGCTCAACTTGGAGTTGATCCATCGTTGGAATGTCGCTGGTGCATTGGATAACCCAAAGAACATGACTAAGTATTCCAACAGTCCGTATCGCGTCCTGAAAGCCGTTTTCCATTTATCTCCTTCAGCTATCCTTATGTCGCGATATGCGTCCTTGATATCCAATTTTGTACAGTGCTTGGCCCGTCCTAGTCGGTCTATGGCTTCGTCGATCAATGGTAGAGGGTACCTGCCCTTTTGTGATACCGCATTCAGTCTCCGGAAATCTATGCAAAGTCTCAGTTTCCTGTCTTTCTCTTTGACAAATAGGATGGGTGCCCCCGCTGAGAAGGATGATGGTCTGATCCATTACCTGGCCAGGTTTTGTTAGAGGTATTCGCGCAGTGCCTTCAACTCTTCTTCCCTTAATGGGTAGAGTTTCATGAAGGGGGCTGCCTTTCCTTCCACTAGCTTGATCTGGTGATCTTCGCCTTTGAGTGTGGGAAGATCCGTCCTTTCGTTTTTCTCGAATATGTTGCGGTGGTCGTGATATTCTTTCAGGACCAGTTGCCTCAGCATTAGCTTCTTCTTCTTGGCTTCCTCCTTTACCGCTAGCCGCCTGCTGATCGTTGACGCTTCTGCGATTGTTGGTCCGTCTTCTTCTTTGTCCCATTTAAGGATCCCTGCCCGTTCCCCTCCCCGATAGAGTTGACTGAAGGCCTTTGCTGATATGAAAGATATGCTCCGGGGTTTCTCTTCCATTGTTTCAGTTGGGGTGTTGTCCTTGCGGGTTCCTTGTCCAGTACTGCCGAATCCTTCCTGGCCTCTTTTGGTCTTGTCCAGGTCTCGGACTTTGCGGAGCTCCCTGGTATCGATTTCTTCGATAATTATCTGGGCTATGTGATCCCCTTTTTGGATCGCATAGTCCTCATCCTTCAGGTTTATTAGTGGGACTTGTACCTCACCCCTATAGTCCACATCGATCACTTCTGCGCCTGTGGTAATCCCATGTCAGGTGGCTATACCACTGCATAGAGTGATTCTTGCATAGGTGCCGTCAGGTAGTCCCATTGCAATTCCTATTGGTATCATCTTTTGTCCTCTTGCGGGGACCATTGTGTCTTCCATGCTGTACAGGTCGTGATCTGTAGCCTTCTTTGATCCTCTTGTTGGTTTCCAAGCATTCTGGTGTAACACTTGTACCCTTATACCTTCATCGTGGGGGATCGCTTCCTCGTGTTTGGTGTTCATGTGGAGGATCTGCCTCCTCAGGTTCTCTCAGATTGCTTGTTTTTCGGGGATTGTTTCAATTGTTGGGGAAGTTTCTAGGTACAACTGCGTGCATAGTTCGCTGTTGAAGTTGATTTGGCCTTTTTCCCAGTCAATATTTTGATTGTGTCGCTTTAGCCAGGGTGTTCCTAGTATCACACTGCGTTTCTGTAAGTGCGCTATCTTGAACGTCAGAGCTTCGTGATGTGACCTGATCTCCATTACCGCCTGTGCTGTGTGGGTGATGGGTCCTGCTTTGGTTTTTTCCCCGTTGACCACATATATGTCTCTTGGTTTCTTTATCTTTTTTCAGGGGTAATCTGTGGGTTTCACAGAAGTTTCTGTCGATGAAATCCTCGGTTGCTCCTGAGTAGAGCATCGCCTTCGTTTCTGTCTCTTTGTCTGTTGTGAATAGTTTTATCTTAATTATAAGATGTTCATTGTCGTTCTCGTAATCGTTTGTGTTGTTGATTGTTGCCTTATTGCTTTGTTTTGTTAATGGGGGTGTCTTGTTTTTCGTGGTTGATATATGTGCGATGCCGGTGGGTTTGCCTCTTTCCTCGTCCCGCAGACCACTCTTTGCTGGGGACTTTATTTCTTTAAAGTCTCCTGCCCTTCCGTCCTCTCCGTGGCTTCCATTTCTGGGAGTGTGGTCTCCTTTCGTCGACAATCCTTGATGAAGTGCCCTTTCAGTCCGCATTGGAGGCATGCATTCTCTTTTCTTCTTTTCTGGTATTACTGGTCGGACAACCATTGGAATTGCGTGTTCCTTCTTCCTGCCGCGTCCCAGTCCATCGGGTCTCCTGCTGGTGGTGGTCTTGGTGTGTTGCTCGGTCGGTAGGTCCCATTGTTGTTGTGGGGCAGGGTCGGGTGCTGTATCCCCTTGGTCTTGTTTTGAGCCTGTCTAACCAGATTGACATTGTCTTCTTTGTCGATGGCCCATACTGCGAAGCCTTCCGCCGTTCAATCAGTCTGGTCCAAGTTTATCTAGGCCTCTTGCGGCCTTTTGTTAGTACTACCCAGGAGATGGCAGTACTCCGTGTCACCGTCGTATTCCGCTACAACTGATATCATGCGGAACTTGTGCCAGTAGTTGGAAAAGTTGTCCTTTCCTTGTCTCATCTTCTCTAGTTTGAGCCTCGCTATTTCCTCGGCATTTCTGTCCCCAAGCTGGGCATGGAGGGTTTCTTTCAACTCCTCTCACGAGGCCCATATCCGGTCTCATTTTCCTTCCATGTAGGGCATTATCTATTGCCCTGCCACTTCTCCTAAGAGGGACTTGGCATAGTCCACCTTAATCGTGTCTTTTCCGACTCCGTACCCCTTGACCTTGAAGTACTGTTCCAACTGATTTAGGAACTGTCTCAGTTTTTCGCGGTCTTTCTCATAGAGGTCAGGTTCTCTTGCTTTGGGTATTGACTCCGGCTGGGCGTTAATTGCCCCCAGGAACCCCGTCATCTGGTCCTTCGTCATCTCCAGGGCCTGCGCCGTAGGTCCTGTCGGGGGTGCTGGTGTTGCCGCTGTGGCCATTGTCCTTGGTCAGGGTGTTCCGTCAGGAGAACCATCTTGGGGTGAAGTTTGTTCGCGTGTAACTGGACTTCCTACTTGTAAGAGTTGCCTTGCTGCTTCGCGTAAGGTGTTTGGTACTTGTCCTAGGTTGAGAGTATCGTCTGTGAGATCGATATCTTCTCTGTTGTCTTGGGTGAACTCCGAGTTCTCTGGAGTTGCCGTTCTGTTATCGTTAGGTGTCGCAGGAGATGCAAGCAAATATTACAGTTTCCCACTACTCGGGTTACTCGTGACAGGTAAGGAACTTGTTTGGTTCTTCTGAACTGCGCTGCACTGTGTCCCAGAGCTCCTCGAGTCTCTAGGCCGTATCTTAGTATTCTCACGTAGGAAGTGGTTGCTCACTAGCGCCGGGAGTATCGGTCTTTGATTTGGTTAGTACGATCTGTGTAGTGGATAGGTTCTGGACTCTAAAGCGGATCTGTCTAGCAGAGGAGGTTGGAGCGTAAAGGTTTTTATATTGTACAGATTGTAAAGTAGTAGATAGGAAATAACAGTAGATGGTTGCCTGAAGAGCTAACCAATCTATGAAAACCTAGCCTTTATATAGGCCTCTTCCCACAACCCTAACCCTGCCCTGATCCTCAAGCGAGGTCAGGTGCGAAATCCATCACCAGACTCTAATAAGTCATGTGCGCAAACATAAAATATCCCATGACCGCTAAGTAACGTCATGTGCAAAAACATAAATCAAACGCAACATAAATAAACCAACCACATGACCGACTAATGAGGTCACGTGGGAAACATAAACGAGTCTGCCTTGCCGGTAAGCTTTACCGGCCAGCCTAGCCTCTTCCCATAATGTCAACTGTACGTCATGTGGGAAATGCAATCAACATAAATGAGCCCCATGACCTGCTAACGAGGTTATGTGCGTGAAAGAATCATAACTTAACTGTATGACGTCCCAGCGACGTCATATGTGAAACCTGTTTCCTCGCCGCCGCTACCTGACAAGCACTCCTCTAGCCAGCTTGTGGCACATGACGAGAAAAGGTTGCCGTCACCGGACTGTGTTACCTAGGAGGATCTGGCGGCTGGGCAGGCAAAGAAAGCAGACCGTGTGAAGTTAAAATGAAAGAATGTCTCCACGAAACGCCCGATGGGGAAGCTGGACCACCGCATGTTTGGCGCTTTTGTGGTGAAACGTCGAGTGGGTACTCGAGCATATGAACTCCTGCTGCCTACCAGATAGAGCATCCACCCTGTAACCGGTATGGGTTACTAGGATTTTATGTTTGGTTTCACAGTATCGTTTGATACTTGTAGTGTTTCGTGTGCTATCACTTGATACACACATTGTTTTATGTTTGGTTTCACGGTATCGTTTGATACTTGTAGTGTTTCGTGTACTATCACTTGATACACACATTGTTTTATGTTTGGTTTCACAGTATCGTTTGATACTTGTAGTGTTTCGTGTTCTATTTGTTGATACACACATTGTTTTATGATTGATTTCACAGTATCGTTTGATACTTGTAATGTTTCATGTGCTATTGGTTGATACACACAGTGTTTTGCAATATCGCGCATACTGGAGATAAGCGATATGCCATATTTAAAGACCGCTAATTCCCGCGATGGAAACAGCAGACTTCGACAGACAGTATTCTTAAATATACTTGGTTGAACGGTTACTTCTTTGATCTCCTATTACACCCCTTTCGAAGCCTCCTTTAGCCAGGAGCGCTCGCTTCGTGTTGATCACGAAGCCATCTGCTCCTATCGTACCGCTACGTGACTAGGGCCTGGCCTGAACACGTCACACACCCAGTTTTCAATCTCACATCACTCGAAGCATATCGCAAGGATCTGGGATCTGATAGCATCAAAGAAGTATCTATCCCAGAACTTGTGGACAATGAGTCAAGTTACATTATTGAAGCTGTTGTGGACAGTCGATGGTACTGTGGAGCAAAGGCGCAGTTTCCGTCGCGCTTTGTCCAGTACCTGGTTTCATGGGAAGGCTATGGGGCTGCGGAGAATTCATGGGAGCCCTATGAGATGCCCGAAGGGACAGGGTTGCAGGCCATTCTGGATTTCTACCAAAGATATCCATCCAAGTCTAGGGACTGCAGGGTCTTGGGGGAATCAAGTCAGGCAAATAATAGACGACGCTAATGGTCTGGGATGGATCGCAGCCAAGAGGGGAGTGATGTAATCACCCAGCATACATGTGCTATGGCAGTCAGAACCTACACACATACAGCTACGCAGGAGGTGAACTGGTAGGAACCGGCAGGCAAGTAAGTACTTGACCTACAGAGACCTGATGGCCTGGGCTCCCAGATGAACAGAATTAGCTGGCCTGGTACTTAGGTACCTGAGTACAACCAGGAAGGGGTGTCGGTGTACTTAGGGACCTCTGGAGGGGCAGTTACTCAGCCAGGCTGGGCAACTAGAGAAATGTCAGAAATGTCTATCTCGGGCAACAGGATAGACAGGGTAATAGGGAAAAGTTATCTTGTCCACTGGACAAGGTTACCCTACTCTCAGAATCAGGTTACCCTGCCATGGGGCTCGGGTTACCCTGCCCAAAGTCCTGGGTTACCCTACCTTTCAATGTGAAGTCCCTGGTGGAGTTCTGGAAAAATGACCGCAATGTTTGTCAAGCGAAGCCATGCATATTACTGGAATCTGGGGTTCCGGGAGATGCTATTGGGCAAGCTACATAGCTCCAAAGAAGCTGTAACCTGGAGATATTATTGCCATCATACCCCTGCGGCCCTGCCTTGAGGCCCGGATGTCATGGGCAAATGGTTGCGTAGTTGTGTATAGTCTAGGAAAGAAGAATCTTTACAGATCTGCTTGCAACACCATATACATCGCCGCCGTCTGGTTGACTGCAAGCTGTTGGCAGGATATATAAGGGGGCATAGGGTGGAAGGTGGAGCACCCCCTCCAAGTTGTTTGGAGTAAAACAGACCAAAACTGCCGGAGTTAACGGGTGTTAACCGTGGGGGTCCTGAAGGTAGTGCTGGGTGGTGCCGGGGTGGCCGGGAGAGTTTTATACCTACCAAGCCCGCAAGTGTCTCCAACGCCATAGGCTCTGAAAGAGAAGTGCAGAGACACTAAAAGCATGATTCCTACCACAGGTAAGATGGATCCGAGGCAGTGGTCATGGGTAGCGCCCATTGGACCCCTCCCGGATCACCGTATCCTGCGGAACTTACTGCAAGTCCAAGAACCATAAATAGTAGATAGATAAACTGCTCACGGTAGCTTCCGGGGCCAAGTAGAGATCAATGCATATGGGAAGGGTGTGATAGATAGGCTAGTTCATGCGGTGTCTTGACTGTTACCCACTGGCAAGACTCCGATACATGGAAGTTCCCACTTCGGCGGGCAATATAGCAATGTGCTACAGAAATGATAACCGCATAAGGTGAATGCCGACTAGCGTATCTTGACACACGCATCGCCGAAGGGTGTGCCAGGAGACGTGTCAGACCGCCCTTAGCAGAGAAAGGTGTACTTGAATAGTTGGAGTAAACTGATGGCAGAGTTTCTGGCACAAGATAAAACTACCTGAAAGTCTATGCGAGAACTCTCCTACACTAACAATCAATCCTGTCGAGACCTTAATTGAGTGAAGCCTCAGGCTTAACGATATTAAGTTTTACCACTTACTTTACTCTTACATTTGAGTGAACCTTTGGCGATAAGTTTGAAGTTCTTTGGTGCGGTCGCGACCTGGGGATCCATCTTCCTAGAGGTGCCCCCGTTACACTCTCATACAGTACTGTACAGGCTGCAGGAAATCAAAGCCGATCGAGCTTTTCAATATGAATATTTGTGGGCAGTCGAGAAAGTCATGTCACTTGTGCTTGGTAAGTGACTGACAAATTTGATTATACTGAGATAGATCTGCAAAGAAACACTAATCGACTTAGATGAAAAAACAGTGGAGACAGCAAGATCCCAGGTGCTGGCTGCCTACCATTCCCTAACAGGTTGTCCATTCCCATGTGGTGTTGATGGAGGATAGAGTGGAAGGTTTGTAAATTGTCACCTCATAGGTATCATAACTAATGCATACCTTTAGGGGAGTGGAATGTCGCTGAGTTGGATAAGAGAGATTGATCTGGCAAGGGACTTAGTAGAGGGTACTAAGGCAAAGCTAAGAAATAGAAGGGCAGGGGGAGGTTTAGCGTTGCATTTGCTGTCAGAGGGAGAAAAGCTCTGATGAGTCTGATCTTAACCGTCACGGTATCTAGCGGAAAACCTGGCGGAATTGCTTCGTATGTCAGAAATTCAAGACAGAGAAGGAAGACTGTCATGGAACTAGATTACTGACGATAGGCATTATGATCGGACTGCACCCGGAATTTACAGCAGCCACCCATGACGGCTGCAGAGGCAAGACCGCATCTACAAGTACTACCAGAGATGCTGATGCCTTCACAGGATCAGGAAGAGGTGCATCTACACCTACTTGAGCCAGAACAGGGAGTGGAGTAAGTGGTACCCCCTGTGGTCATGCCCTTTGCTGCTATTCAGCATAGGGATTGTTGGACAAGCAGCAATTTGGGCCACATAGAGTTACCTTGCTCGGCTTGTAATGCGCTGCACTGGCAAATGGAGCAGATGCGCAGAAGAGATGGTGTCATTGTGGGGAGCTTTGAATTCTATTGCAAGCACGGAGAGGTTATTGTAGACAGGTTGTGGCCATTGTTAGAACCTCTGAACACCTTGATGACCCGGCAAGATGGTTAGTCAAGACTGTTCCAGGAGAGGATCTATAACTGGAATTCTCTCTTTGCCTTCACATCTATAAGATATAATATGAATAACTATCCCACTATATTGGGAGAAGGATTTCAACTTTTCCAGATCCATGGGGTGCTCTACCATCAGCAGGGACTACTGCTACCATGACCTGGTCATGATGCATCATACTTTTAGATACACTTGTCTGATCTGGCCTTTGCAGCCTAAGTATGATCTGCAAGAGCTTCAAGGATGAATGCTAGATTGATTGCATCGCTAACTACTATACTACAGGAGACAACCCCTTTCATTCTACTCTATCTCATAGCTGGGGAATGGTTTAAGCAGCGCTTGAAGAGGGAGCCAAACCTATGCATCATTCCCAATCCATAGTTGAGATTGATCGTAGAGAGTGGAGCAGATTTAAGGCATGAAAATCTTTCTACAGTGGATGAGGTAGCGATAATTGTACCAGAAGAATATGGCTAGAGTGGGTTTTAGGATCTGGTACTGGCACAGCGATTGAATGGTGAGGTTTCTCATAAGGGATTCTCAATTATCAATCCAAACCATGCCTTCCACCTTCTCCTGCACTATGTGCTCTTTTTCCATATAGGGAACCCGGTTGGCATTGTGGATATACCAGGCAAAATATGAGTAGAAACTGTGAACACAACCAGATATGCTAGAGAGCATTCTAGCAGTTCTGCCTGCATGTCAGAACCGATGAGTCAAGCACAATAACGTGTACTCAAAGGCTTTTGCAGCAATTTGTAGTTGATGCTTAGACTGTTTGTGATCAGAACAAGCTCAGCTAGCTTCAATGCAACCAGTCCTGAATAAGGTCTAAGTTGTATAATGGCCTTGCGGATATTCTGCATGAAGGGGATGTGAATCTCCGGGAGGTTGGACACAGGATTGTCTTACTATCTAGCTATGTTGGTGGAGACTGGTTCCTGCAACAGCTCTACCAGGACAGTATGGCCCTGGTATGCCACTTTGGTAAGCTGTCACTATTTATCACTTTTATGTTGAAGCCAAAATGGGTGGAAATTGAGAGAGAGCTGCTTTCAGGCCAGACTGCAGCTGATCGTCTGGACCTGGTGGCCTGAGTATTTCACCTTTAGCTATGGGACATCCTGGGAGAGATGAAGTACAAGCAGATATTTGGCAAATGGAAAGGTTGGGTTTGGACAATTGAGTATCAGAAGCATGGTCTTTCACATCTGTATCTCTTGCTCTTTTTAAAGATGGACTCTCAATTCCTTACTGCGGCTAATATTGATAGAATAATCTCCACCAACCTCCCAACTGGAAATGATGAGCTCAGTCAAAGATTGAGGAGGATTATCCAAACCATGACAGTGCATATGCAATATGCTGGTGAGAATGGTAATGCCTTGTACCTGAAAGACCTGAACTCTGCCTTTACTGCTACATGTCATAAGGGGTATCCAAAAGAATTCCAGGAGGAGACTATCATCTCAGAGAATGGGTATCTCTTGTACAGGAGATAAAACACTCACCAAGCCTTTAGTGCCCCTGTATGTGGATCTGGCGGTACAGCTACTATGTTAATTGACAACTGTAGAGTTGTACCATACAGCCCCTAGCGGTCATTACACTACAATGCCTACATCAATATAGCGGTTTGCGGTTCAGTGCAAGTTGTGAAGTACATTCACAAATATATCTACAAAGGTACAGATAGGGCTACAGTTATAGTTGACTTGCGGGATGATGAGATCAAGCATCACCTCCATGGAAGTTATATTGGACCAACTGAGGCAGTGTGGAACTTGTTTAAATTCTGCAGGCATGTGGAACAACCACCAGTTACTCCACTTGCAGTATACCTTCCAGGTCAACAGCCAGTCTACTTTTGTAATCATGAAGATTTGCAAGAACCATGTGAGCATATTGAAACTGCTAGGACAACACTTGTAGCATATTTCACCTACAATGCACAGAATGAAGATGACAGATAGTACCTGTATCAGGAGTTTTTGGAACACTTTGCTTATCAACTCAAGGTGGGATGGAAGTGGAAGCAACAGGGAATTGCAATTGGACAGATGTATGCTGCCAGTCTATTCATAGGTGAGAGATACTATCTGTATCTCCGGTTAACTGTCATTCCTGGTGCTACTAGCTATGAGAATCTAGGATGGTTGATGGAGTAATGTACTCTATATTCAAGGGAGCATGTATTGCTTTAGGGTTGCTAGAGAGCAATGGGGAGTGGGTTGCTATGTTTCAGGAAAGTAGGCAATTTATGACAGGTAGTGGTTTGCATTATCTTTTGGTCCTAGCCCTACAGCATACAACCATTACCAATCCTATCTCCATCTGAGAACAGTTTGGGGTGAGCATGTATGATAATCTACCATACCTAATTACAACAGGTAAAGTACCACTTCCTAATGGTACCAGAGAACTTGCTGATGGTATCCATCCTGACTATCATCTACATCTTCTCCAGAGGTCTCTGGATGAATTTGGATAGTTATTGGCTGAGTTTGGATTGCCATAACTAGTTCTATATTGGAGTACTGGCCATGTAGTTTCAAATAATCCAGTTTTGGAGTAAGAAATAGCATATGACCAATAAAGAGAGAAGGATACTTACAATGGTATGAGGCAAAAGCTTAATCAGGAGTAACAGGATTGCTTCAATATGATTACAGCTGCAGTTAATCAATGCGAGCTGAACCCCAGTCAGAATCAGTATGCTGTATTCTTTCTCCAGAGTCCTGCAGATACTGGAAAAACCTTCCTTTATAAGTGCTTATACAGTTATTTCCATGCCAGGAGACAGGTTGTGCTTTGTGTTGTATCCTGTTGGATTGCAGCTTAACTGCTGCCAGGTGGCTGTACTGCACACTCTCAGTTCAAGATTTCTCTATCAAATGCTATAATTACTGATTGCAACATTATCAGTCATTTACTATTGGCAAATCTGATAAGGGAAACATCTCTGATTATCTGGGATGAGATTCCTATACAGCACATGGCTTGCCTTGAGGCTATAAACTGGATCTAGAATGATATTTGTTATGTTAGTAAGATCACTCTCATTGGTGGAATTTCCATGGTCCTAGGTGATGACTTTGTTCAAATCTTGCCAGTAATTCGGTATGGTTTGCGGGAGGCAACTGTTGCAGCTTGTATACAGTATAGTTCCTTGTGGAATAGCTTATAGTTTTTGTGGTTAACAATCAATATGGGGATAGCGATTAATCCTATAAACCAAGTGTTTCCAGACTTCCTTAAAAATCTGGTTTCCATTTCCACCCATTATAGTACTATTCAAATTCCATCCTATATCCAAAGGATAAATACCATTGATGATCTATATGATTACCTTTATCCACAGGCCATGTTACAAGAAGTAGTCACATCATACTAGACTCTGATTAGTCAGGCTATCTTAGCCTTCAAGAATGACATGGTCAATGATTTTAATAACTCTCTTCTAGACAGGATACCTAGTATAGAATGCTGCTTTGAGGCATCAAATTGGGTAAAGCTTGGCCATGATGCTGCAGCTGCTAATGCACTAGGGGTAGAATATTTACAGAGTATTAATTTGGCATCTATTCCCTCCTCATACCTTCATCTCAAGCTTGAAGTTCCCTTGATTCTGGTCTATAATTTAAGTTCAAAGCAGGAGATGTGCAATGGTACAAGGGTTAGGTTGCTAGATATGAGCCACAACTGTCTCAAAGTTGCCATTCTTGGTAGCATGTGGGATGGTAAAATTTGGCTACTACCATGAATCAAGCTGACCACAATAGATAAGGATCTACTATTCATTCTTGAATATAAGCAGTTTCTAGTTCAGCTGTATTTCGCAATGATAGCAACTAAATTTCAGGATCAATCACTAGAGTATGTTGGTGTTGATTGGCATTCTGGCACTTTCATACATGGAGAACTCCACATTACCCTATACTGAGTAACTTTACTTGATGGCCTTACACTTCTGCTTTCTAGCAATACTCTTACTATAACAGAAAATATAGTACATCCAGAGGTCCTACTTAATAGAGATTAAGGATAGTATACTCACTATTGGGATAAAAGGCCAGGTTGACTCTCATATTCCAGCAATATGATTTATACTTGACTGGTGAACTGCATTCAGTACTGCGATGAGATTCTGTTAATAGTACATTTATATTTGATTTACTTTAATATATATAGAATAATTTAAAAGTTGAATTTCTATTTAACTACAGTGGATATATTCTTTTCATTACATGAAGTATATAAAACTTCTATTATGAATCTATTACTGTGCCTATATCAAGGTCCTTCTCTCTATACTTATATATATATCAAATGACTTTTAATGAGTTTGATATATATTAAATGGCAAAAGATACAGTCTTAAGGTCTTGAGTAGAGCTGCTATTAAATCATAAATATGAGAAAATAGAATAACCAAGAATTTTGCCCTCTACCTTGGAAAACTTGCTATTTATGTAACTAAAAACCTAAAACCAAACTTCTCAAAAAGACTGTCTAAATATTATAGCAATTATGATAATACAAACAAACTTGTATGATAAAATATTAAACTACTTAAGCAATTTTATCTATAGAGATATATGCTCAAAGTCTTAAAAAGGCCTGGTAATGATAAATCTACTGATGTGGATATACCTTCAAGATTTTAAGGAGGCTGCCATTACAATTTCTATCTCTCTAACAAAGATATACCCTCAAGCTCATAAACAATTACAATTACTATTTCAATCTCACTAATATGGATATACCCTCAAGCTCTTCAGAGGCTACTATTATAATTTGTATGTCTCTATTACAGATATACTGTCAAAGTCTTGGGCGGCTGCTATCAGAATTTCTAACTCTCTATATAGATATATCTTCAAAGTTTTGAGGAGGGCTGATAATCTATATGTACTGAGTATCATATCTAATTTGTAGGATCTTTTCCATTTAATTCACATGCAATCAGATCCTATGTGTACAGTATTTGTGAGCACAAGCATGTGATGCAATTCCCACACCACTTGCTTGCTTTGCTCGAACTTTACACCTCTGCCCTACAGTCAGGCATTTCTGGCACTGGCAGTGGGGTGAAAGCAAGCAAGAAAGAAAAAGCAGCCAATCCGCCAC
Source organism: Tuber magnatum (assembly GCA_003182015.1). Classification (NCBI taxonomy): domain Eukaryota; kingdom Fungi; phylum Ascomycota; class Pezizomycetes; order Pezizales; family Tuberaceae; genus Tuber; species Tuber magnatum. Next base: position 825,944 of record PYWC01000070.1, on the reverse strand, counting down.
CTGGCAAAAGGATTTTGTCTAGCAAAATGCTTTTATCTAGCAAAATGCTTTCAGCTAGCAAACACATTCCTTGAGCGAAGGTCGAGTGGCTATACTAGTCTAATATGTACTGAAATATGAAATTCTAAATGTCCGATCTGATTATCAGATAAGATTGAAATCTGATCTGGATAGTCTGATTAGTAGTGTTGGTATTTCCTATTTGAGATTGTTTCCACATCCAAAGTGGTGACTGTGACCAGTTGGATTAACCATATAAGACATGGTTTTTGACATAGTTCCTTCCTTTTTCTCTCTTGCTCAATAACTACTTGGACACAATATCACTTTCCACAACCATCCATCTTTTCTGGTACCTGTACATCTTTCCAAGTTTTTCTATTACTATACTAATAAAATGTGGAATAGTGACCACTTAGTTTTGTACCTTTTACAAAATTTTGAATCTATTTTTTTGGCAGTAGAGACAAGGTAAAAATTCATTTCACTTCTGGAATGATATTTGAAATAGCTAATATAATGTCTTTGTTCAGAATAGAATCACAAAGATGTCAGGGGTGTTAGCTGAATAAAGCTATCACTGAGTTTGACTCAGATAGAAGGAGAGTTTAGAGAAAAAGCTGCCATATCTGCTTGGTAAGAGTACCATTATTCTAACTTATAGTACTCTAGGGATAACTAATTAATATGTAAGAGCATTTAAGACCGGCCTACCATCGTTGAATAGCAAATCAGCAAGTGGTTCCTGTGCTATCAGGGCCATCACACCACTTCCTCTCTATACTATTACTCAATTCAAATCTTACTTGACCAGGTCTAGTGTCATACTCTTGGACCTTTATTATATACATCAATTTGTGGAAAATATTGGAATTAGGACATATAGATATTCCATGTTCTAATTATAAAGTACTACACTGGATTGAGGAGTGAATTCAGTAGAGTACCAAAACTTCCTCCAAGTTTGAGTGTAGCTATAAAAATGGAGATGCTGTTTTGGAGAATCTGCCAGAAACACCAAATGTCCTGATGATATTAGTCACCACTGAAGGGGCAGATGGCAAGTACTTCAGAAAATACATTCAGGTATACAACTAGGCACTCCCCTTTACTTCACTTAGATATTCACCTGATAGGAGGGCAGGTCTTCATGGCCAAGGTATTTGGTACTTTCAAATTCATGGAGAGTTGTACTACATCTAAGGCCCTCTGAATCCATTACCCCAGCAGCAACCTTGCTTTGCTAAGCTAATCGTGCCAAGGTTGTGGCTTCTGAGCCACAACCCAGGCTGCTCACTCGCTCACAACTTTGGGCACTCTCAAGAGAGTACCTGACAGCTCAATATGACTTTGTGGCTCACCATACAATTTTTCTGTGGCTCAACATAACTTTGTGGCTCAACATGATATTGTGGCTTGGTATAGGTTAAAATAATTTTTTATATTTCAAGAGGTTTACAGAGTAAATTGCATTCTGTATTACGGTTTTTTTTGAGACTTTACCAGCTGTCTCTGTAACGACCCAGCATACATGAGCTATGGTAGCCGGAACCTACACCCATACAGGTAGCCCGGAGGCGAACTGGTAGGAACCGGCAAGCAAGTGAGTACTTGACTTGCGGAGACCCGATGGCCCGGGCTCCGAGATGAGTAGACTTAGTGGGCACAAGTATTTAGGTACATGGCTACACCCGAGATTGGTGTCAGCAGACTTAGGGATCTATGAAGGGGCAATACACAGCTAGGCTGGGTAACTGGAGAAAGGCCCAGTGTGTCTATCTCCGACAGTGGGATAGGATAGGGTAACAGGAGAAAGTCCACTTGTCCACTGGACAAGATTACCCTACCCTCAGGACTGGGTTACCCTGCCTTGAGGCTTGGGTTACCCTGTTCAAGGATCTGAGTTACCCTACCTTTCAACACGAAGTCCCTCGGGGAGTTTGGGAAAAATGACTGGAATGTTTGTCACACGAAGCCATGCAGAATACTGGAATCTGGAGTTCCGGGAGATGCTATTGGGCCAGCTACGCAGCTACGAAGAAGCTGTAAATTGGAGACATTATTCCTATCATGCCCCTCCGGCCCCGCCTTGAGGCCCGGACGTCATGGGCAAACGGTTGCGTAGTTGTGTGCAGTCTAGCAAAGGAGGA
>PYWC01000070.1:748920-823298 GCA_003182015.1 Tuber magnatum | reverse complement strand
GGAGTTTCTGGCATAAGATAAAACTACCTGAACATCTATGCGAGAACTCTCCTACTCCAACAATCAATCCTCTCGAGACCTTAATTGAGTGAAGCGTCAGGCTTAAGGATATTAAGTTTTACCGTCTACTTTACTCTTACATTTGTGTGAACTTTTGGCGATAAGTTTGAAGTTGTTTGGTACGGTCGCAACCTTGGGATCCATCTTCCTAGGGGTGCCCCCGCTACAGTCTCTTAATACCCAAAACAATTAATCTAGAGATCTTCTTATAGGCCTGAATTGCTCATATTTGTTTCACATGTTTCTTAATCTTCTCCAAGAATGGGTTATGTGCAGCAGAATCAGCTTTCTCTTTTGCTTCTTGGGCTCTTCGGAGTCAAATTTCCGCTTGCTCCAGCTCCTGATCTTCTCTCCATTTGGCCATTACACGACCTTCTGCAGCATATAGGACCCCACCTTTTTGTACTTTCTGCCAATTTTGTGCACGTCGCCTTACATTTCCTGGCTCCTCAGCAGCCCTTGTTTTCTCCATATACTCTATAGCTAAAGCCCCTGATTGAGCAAGAGCTAATCCACCTTGGAGGACAACGTTAAGCTTTTGCTGAACACTAGATGAAAATTCCTGAGCCTCTGGGAGTAACTCCTCTTCTTGCAATTTAAGATCAGATATTGTTTGAGGCACCTCAGGTATATCTTTGGACTCGGAGGGTAGAGGAATAGGCAGACTAGCTATTACAGCTTCACGGAGTTTTGAAATAGCAATGGTAGGATTGCAAGGAATCAATCCTGTAGCTCGAAATGCTAACTGAATTGTAGTTGACTTGAAGGTTCGCTGACATATCTCATCAATGGTGTCTAGAAATTCAATCTTGTCAAAATTTCCGCAACCTGTATGAGTTGCTGCCTCAATAGCCTCAGCATGGTAATGGTTATATGGTTAAAACACTACTACATCAAGTGGTTGAAGTAGATGACTACTATGAGGAGGAAGGCAGAAAACCACAATCTTGTATACATCACAGCATTCAAGAAACTGCTTCATACAACAAGATCCAAAATGATCAAGCAGTAACAGACGATAGGTACCAGTTTGCCGTTCCGATGAAAACCACGCAAAGTGGGCTAGCTACTTTATTGTTAACATATCATTCCTATACCCACTTTTAAAGGTACCTATGATGTAATTATCGGGGATTCTTGTTGTCATATACCATAGCTCCTGATGTACGATGCTAGGAATAATAATCAATGGAGGAATAATGTCTCCATCACCGCTCATGGTTTTACAAATAGTGATCAGTTTTCGATTTGTAGAGCTCCCCAAGTAGTGCTCACAATTGGGATCCCGTGTCATGATCCACTGATCTCTTCCTGCTGCAATCCGGAACCCTGTTTCGTCAAAGTTGTACTGGTCCCTTGGCTATATATTGTACTTCTTGTATACCTACAAGTAGTTCTCAAACTATGCAAGTATATCATCAGCTTGGTGCGCATTCTTTCAATTAATATGGAGCATACATTGTTTTTGTATATGGTAATCAGGATATGGATTGAGGAATCTCTGTACCGAGTAATCACTAATAACAGGAACAGGATCGGAGCCTGTATGGGACATTTGAAGTACTGTATTTACACATTCAGTAACCATTGGAAGTCATGCACTAGTACCAATAGTATCTAAGCAGTTTAGATACTGGCAAACTGCAAGCTCTTGGTTGGCAGAAAGTGCCCAATTCGCTCCAGGTCAATCTTGTTTTGAAATAGTACCTTGCAATTGTGCTCAATCCTGTGAAACAGGAATTTTGAATTCCCATGCTACTGCAGCAACATTTGGGTACTCCTCTTTGGTATTGTGAATTGAGGTAATTGCTGCCTGAATACCTATTTCCACATTGTGGTAAGGCTCAACTCGCTACCTTGGAAGAATGAAAGAACATTTTGGTGGCATAATTTCTTATAAATTGGATAATGAAGGTTGCCAGTATTGCATTTAAAATTATTTTGATATGGGAACTATATACAAAGTAATTTCATATGCAAAAGTTGCTTTACAGACTGACAAAATTTCTATAGTAAATAGTATAATACTATCTTTATTCATAAGGTCATGTTGAGCCACAAAGTTATGTTGAGCCACAGGAAAATTGTATGGTGAGCCACAAAGTCATGTTGAGCTACAAAGTCATGTTGAGCTGTCAGGCACTCTCTTGAGAGTGCCCAAGGTTGTGGCTGACAAGCCACAACCTTGGCATAATTATTCTTCTATTATCCTGAGTTTGCAGCTAATGTAAAGTAAAGAAATCATACAAATCTGCAACAAGGAATATTGCAAGCACTGACCAACATGCTGCATAATAGCAATCCTTTTATCAAGCTTTATAATACAGCAATGGAGAAACTTGATCAGCAAACTTACTTGAATGTAGGGGAAGAGGTACGTATCTTATTAAACCCGCAATTACTTCTCATTCTAGAGGTTAGAACTGATTAGTAGCATCATAATCTCCCTACTGCTAATGAAGTAGCTGTTAGGTGGTAGCCAACTCTGAGAACAAGTGAGTGTGAACTAAGGCCTGATACGTGACAGTGTGATTGCTAAGAAGGCTTACTTTAAATTCAAGAATAGGAGCAGTATAAGAAGTGTATAGTATAACGAATATATTGACAAGATCTCTTCTCAGGCGCTGATGATTCTGTAAAAGCATGGAAGGTACCTCGATATTTATATTCCGCATCTGGGTGTTTGCAGGTTATCTAATTTTCCTCTATTCAGCTAGGGCGAGCTCCCTAGACCCTGGAAACCTTTACCCCACTTGGCTCTGAATTTTCCGAACAGTGGGGAGGGTGTTCTCACCCCTCCCCTTGCATTGTCCTTTTTACCCACAGTCACTTGAACCCTTCCACCATGGCAAACAGTTACTGGTTCTTTCTCTGCATATAGAGTGATGAGCTCTGACAACAGACTTATCAATGCAGCTGAGCATACTGCCTGCCTGTGTCGATCTGCAGGATATATACACCTTCCTTATCGCGTGAAGGGTATATAGGACTCTTGTTACTCAGGGTTAACCTTTTATGCAATAGGCCATCATCTGGCTCTATCTTATTATGCCTCTGAGTATGAGTGAATAATCTTCTCTTAGGCATTGTTCCCTTATCAGGATTTTCCTCTGTATTCCTCCACCAATGGACTTGAAATTCGGTCTTACTTCCTGCATGGGAGCTGGGAACTCCTATTCGAGTAGCCAACCTCACCCTGGTTGGCATCTATCTATTAGTGCAGCGGAGTAATCTTTGCATGCATTTATTTCCACAACTAACCAACCGATTTAGTTTGTGTGACCTTGTCAAGATAGCCAAGAGTTTTCTCTTGAAGACGTAGTGAATACCCCGGGGTCGGTGACCTTCACTAGTGGCGTAGATGAGGGATTCGTGCCAGCATCGTATTGGCAGAAATCAACTTATTCTCCAAACCCTCCGATGGATCTTGGGGTCAAACATGTAACCTTTTGTTAATGATCACATGACATGCCCCTTACACTATGCCAGTTTGTCTTATGTATAACAGTAGTAATGAAATTGCCTTCAGAGTATGACGAATCATGCTTGTACAATATTGTTCTTGTACAGGGAACTGAAGAGGGTAAGGTAGGATTTTCATTTATCAATACAAACCATGCCAAATATATGCCTCTGCATTATGTATTATTGTTCCCACAAGGAGACCTTGGATGGCATTGGGGACTTGAGTTACAAAACTGAAATAGTCAACGAGAAATGATATGTTTTTCTCAGTGGGCATTTTACCACTACCAATTACCTTTTCATTCTAGTGAAAATCCAGTTCTGTTTCCCTCTGAACAACTCTTTCAACAATACTGGGTTGATGCTTGAGTATGTTGTGATCAAAATAAGCTGTCTTAGTTGCAATCATATCAAGGGAACCTGCATGTGGATGTCTATAATAGATTGGTTGATATTATGCATGGTCAAAATTGGAATCCTATGAATATAGGCCATTTGGTAATTCTGCCTTCCAGCTACACAGAAGGTAACTGCTGTATGCAACAACTTTTTCAGGATAGTATAGCTATGGTTCAGTATTTTGAATGTTTTACACTTTTTATCACCTTTCCAGCAAATCCAAAATGGGAAGAGATTACCAGAGAGCTTTTGCCTAATCAAAGTACTTCAGATCGACTAGATTTAAGTGCAGGAGTCGTCTATTTAAAGCAGAAAGCTCTGCTGAAAGAACTCAAGAAGGAAAATATCTTTGGCGAATGTTGTAGCTGTGTTTGAACAATTGAGTATCAGAAGAAAGAGCTACCACATATGCATCTATTATTATTTCTCAAGACTGATGAGCAATTTCACATTGAAGAGAATGGTGACAGAATAAGCAGTGCTGAGTTGCCTTTAGCGGATTCAACTAAAGGTCGAGAGTGTTCTGATATTACTCAATGATGTATGGTTTATGGACAATGTCGCTCGGAGTATCCAAATGCCTCTTGCTATGTGAATAAAGACAATAATGGGCCAAAGTCCTGCTAATACCACTTTCCAAAAGCATTTACCCAGGAGACAATAGTGCAAGAGAGTGGGTATTCCGAGTATTACAGATGAAGCAATACTCTGTCTTTTGAAATTCCTATTAGGAATAGACCTTCTGGTTCTACCTTCACAGTCAATAATCACTGGGTTGTACCACATAAGCTATATCTTCCTGGAAATACAAAGTCCATATTAATGTTGAAGTATGTGTATCTGTTCAAGCTATCAAGTATATATACAAAGATATATATAAGAGTTTAGATTAAACAACCTTACAGATTGATAGAATTCAGGATGAGATCAAACAGTATTTGGAAGGATGATGTATTGGCCCAACAGAGACAGTATAGATGTAACCGGTACGGGTACTAGGTTATTTTATGTTTGGTTTCACAGTATTGTATGATACTTGTATTGTTTCGTGTGCTATCGGTTGATACAGACCTTGCTTTATGTTTGGTTTGACAGTATTGTTTGATACTTGTATTGTTTCGTGTGCTATCGGTTGATACAAAAATTGTTTTATGTTTAGTTGTATAGTATCGTTTGATACCTGTATTGTTTCATGTGCTATCGGTTGATACACACAACTTTTTGGAATATCGCCCATACTGGAGATAAGCAATATGCGGGATTTAAAGACCGCTGATTCCCACAGTGGAAACAGCAGACTTCGACAGACAGGAGTCTTAATATACTTGGTTGAATGGTTACTTCTTTGATCTCCTATTACACCCCGTTCGAAGCCTCATTGAGTTAGCAGGGCTCCCTTCCTGTTGATCAAGAAGCCATCTGCTCCTATTGTACCGCTAGGTGACTAGGGCCTAGCCCAAACATGTTACATTTTTTTAACCTCAGCAAGTCGTTAGGAACCTGCCAGGACCTGGTCTGATCAACCTACGAAGCGTCCAATAACAAAGCTAGCAGTGGGGAGTGGTAAAACCAAGCAAGGTTCAGCTCCGCCAATACGACACAATTGAGTCACAGGAGACACAAAGTGGGAAGCAGGTCCCACGGCAAGGCCATACCGAGAAAGGGCAACCAAAGGAACCAGAAGAGCCCCAGAGCAACTTCTCAATTGATGAAGCAGAAAGACAACTAGCATGGGACTTGGCCAAGCAGACCTTTAGCGAATCCACTGACCAATTAGTCAAGGCAGCAACCAGCCGTCCTGGAGCATTTCCCCCCAGCCCCAGCAAAGGAAAGACATTGGCGCAACCACCAAAGGAAGATGGCATACCTGTCGGAACATCTAAGAAGGAAGACACCGACGAAGAAGGACCAGATCACTTGGTAGTAAAGCAGCCAGCGGACGAATTGCCCAGCGACTCTATGGAAAGCTCGTCAGAGAACAGCTCCAGCAGCAAAGAGTCCAAACACAATATGTCTGAAGGACAATCCACCGCACCGCCCAGCTCAGGAGCTGGACCTAAAACCAATGTACTGCTGACACTCTCGTTGTCGGGCGAGAAGGACGATTTAAAACCTGAAGTGTTTGACCGATGGGTAATAACCACTTCTCAATACCTGGCCCTGCACGGAGTGGAAAAAACCAAACAGGGAAGCGGAGCGTACTTTGGAAGCTTCTGTACCGGAAAAGCAGGAGAAGCATACCACCAAGCAATGAACTACTATGAGAGGGGGGAAAAAATCTGAGGATTGACCCTGATAAAATACCTGAGAGAGAGGTTCCAATCCTGGCGAAACATGGAAGAACTATACAACAGGTTCAAGGATATCCAGCAAGTACGAAATAGTAAAACAGAAAGAATAAGCTTGGTCGTGACAGATTTCTTAATGTATCATGGACGATTGCCTACTGGGACGGTATCTCAGTACATGTTGCGACAAAGACTGTATGAAGCGATGCACCCCAGACTGCGCCAGGAGGTAGAACCCATGGAAGAAAAAGCAGACTCCTTTGACAAGATGGTCGAACAGGGTGAACGAAAAGATGCTATCCTGTATGAAACAGGAGTTTACCGAACCCACATACCACAGCAGAAGAACAGCAGAGGATCATCATCGCGGGACAGTGCAAAAAAGAATAAACTATGACACAAAGAGCGGAAAGACAAGAAAGATAAGAAGCAGAAACGACAAGATGAAGGCACATGTTTTGATGCGGGAGAAAGGGGTACTATGCAAGTGACTGCTATGCCAAAAAGGGAAAAGGAAAATCAACTAAGCGAGAAGCAAGTACGAACCATATGGTAGGAACCGAATATGACAAAGTGGAAATTAACTCGGTAGAAATGGAAAGCCTCCGAACGCAACCAACACTGGGAATCAGGCCCCATGACGCTCTTGAAGGAACGATTCACATAGAAGGCCACACAGCAAAGATACTATTCGACACAGGAACAATCGGCTGCGACATAGGTAGCACCACTTTTACCTCTACCTATGGCATCCCGACGAAGCCTCTACCTCAACCGAGAAAAGTCAATATGGCCATGAAAGGCTCCCGCTCCTGAAGCCACAAAAAGTGTGGTCTGACGCTGCGAATCGGAAAAAAGAAATGGACAAATCAGAAGATGTTGGTAGGAAATCTTGCGAAATACGACGCCCTCATAGGAATGCCATTCCTAAAAAGACATAATGCTCTTATCAGGTATGGGGATACAGTAGTTGAATTTCCTGATGACAAACTGCGTGTCCTGTGCAAACCGACAAGCGGGGAATTCCAAGCCGCTGTGTTAGAAACTACTACAACAACATTGTTGGAAGAATACAAGGATGTATTCCAGGACAAGGTCCCTGAAACGCTACCCACTGTGCATAAGGTTAGCCACCACATTCAGCTAAAAGATCCAACCGACCTACGAAACCAACCAAGATACTCGATCCCAGAAGCCTACAAGAAGAAACTCATGAACTGGATAAACGAGAAATTGCGGTCTGGAGTTATCATATGACAGGAAGTTCTCGGAACGGCATCAATGTTTGCACAACCCAAGTCAGATGGAAGGATCCGCCCCCTGGTAGACCTGAACATCCGAAATGACACCACGATCATGGATTGTCCATCAATTCCAAACCAACAGCAGATCCTTAACCGAATACGACAAGCGAAATTCAGGAGTAAGATTGATCTAAGTGATGCATACTTCCAAACACAAGTGGACAAAGATGGCGTTAAGCTCAATACATTTAAAACCTCCTTGGGAGGATTTGTCAGGAACGTAATGCTGCAAGGAGACATGAATGCCCCTGCAACCTTTATACAGATAATGGAAGACTTCCTAAGCAAATTCCTACATCATTTTGTATGACTATATACTGATGATATTCTCATATTCTCTGAGACGTCAGAAGAACATGAGAAACACATACGCCAGGTATGTGATCGACTCAGAAAGGCAAAATTCTATGCAAGTAAGAAGAAATCTGTACTATTTGCTGATTAGCTGGAAGTACTAGGACACATAGTGGATAATGAGGGGATCCATGCCTCTTCCCAGAAAATATCAAGCATTGCAGGCTGGGAAACACCTCGTAACAAGAAGGAATTGCAACGCTTTCTAGGAATGGGAGACTGTGTGGCTCAGTTCCTCCCACACCATACTACCTTGACGGCACTGCTAACAGATCTGACGGGAAATATGGAATTCATAGGAACGAGCACCCATCAGACCGTGGTGAAGATGGTAAAAAAGCGTATCATTGATCATAAAGTCATGTGACCAATGGACATACGCAGCAAGGAACAAATTTGGCTAATTACAGAGGCCTCAGATTTAACAATTGGAGCATGGGTGGGACAGGAACCCACATACCAGACGGCTCGACGAGCCGGGTTACACAGCAGGAAGTTCACCAATGCACAGGTGAATTATGGAACTACTGGTAAAGAGGCCTTAGCGATAGTGGAAGTGCTTAACCGGTTCCACAATGTACTAATGGGAAATTCCTTTACAATAGTTATGGACCATCAACCCTTAACACACCTACGAACGGCAAAGAACCCGAGCAGAAAGCAAGTTAGATGGCTAAGTGCCTGGGGAAAATATGACAGGAAGATAGTCTATGTAGCAGGAAGTACGAACTATTTAGCTGATGCCCTTTCCCGGATATATGAGGGAGGATCAGACTTAAATCCACTCTATGTCCATGATCATACAAAGGAAGCAAACGACTTCTCAGATAACACAGTCTAGGAGCAAGAATCAAACACAATGGAACCTGAAGGGGATATCTCCCCTATCTCCACTCCTTACTCATACACTGAGTACCCTAAAGAGGCTCCTGTACCCTCTGACAGCCCTCGCTCCATGACTGCAGGAAATGATTGGGGCGACCAGTGTACCCTGTGAAAAACGCCATCTGAAGAACTCCAACACGGCACATTACACTATTCGCACTGTCACGTGGATCATTGCCCATATCATCAGACTGAGATCAAATTCACAAACAACCACCCTAGACGCAAGAGGAAACCAACCCCTCACCCCCTTAGCGAAGGACCAAGCCCCCCAAGTAGAGACATCGACCCGAGCCCTCTAAAGTCCCCCGAAATCAATGACTGGAAATGGTAACAAACGATCGGCGGGAGATCTGATAGTCCTGGAGAAGGGCTGTTCACCCTTGCCCAGCCAATGCCCAGGTCTTATGCAATCCTGGCACTGCTAAACCCGGAAGCCCCAGCTTTCCATATGCCAGAACCAGATAGTCCGCCACCGGTTGAATGCAGGGAACCAATAGAGGACATTATCTATGAGACAATAGCGGGACTCCAGATGCCAGGACCTGATAGCCCACCACCTATTAGGCGAGCAGAACGACTAGAAAGTCTAACAAATGAAGCAATGGTTTCAGTTGTACCCCCAACGAGGGGTGAATATCGATGAGGACTTTATGATGTCTTGGAAAACAGTGAGGAGAAAGACCTACCTGAGACTACCAGAGGAAGGGAGATAGATGACAAACGCGACACCTTACAAACAGTCAATTAAATGATTGGAATGTTCCGAGCACATATAGTGGCAGCATACTGGAGAGAACCAATTTGGAAAAAAGTCAAGGAGAATATGGACTCCACAGGAGATTTGTCCTCCTACAAGGTTGCAAATGGAACACTGTAGACAAAAACCTGACACAGGGAGGACTGCCTGTATATCCCAAACGGCCCCGCATATGGAAATATGACCTTAAGGGAGTATGTTATTAGCGAAATCGACAACAAAGGCCACCACAGAGTTGAACGAAACTCACGGTACACTACAGAATACCCATTTTGTCCTGAAATGCGAAAGGTCTTTAGAGCGTATGTGGCCCAATGACACACATGTCAGATAAATAATGAACCTACAAAATTACCAGAAGGATAGAGTCCGACAATTACCCTGCCGTCGCAAATATTCAAATCAATAGCCATTGATTTTGCTGGACCCTTCCACAATTCATCGGGATACGACACAATCCTAGTCATGATGGATAGGTTTTCGGGATTCACATGGCTCATACCTACAACTAAGCAAGTAACAGTAATAGCAACCTGGGAACTTCTACGCAACTAAATATTTACACCCCATGGCTACCCGACATCTCTAGTGAGCAATGCTGACCCACGATTCGAGTCACATGTGTCGAGACAGCAGTGTCGATCGCAAGGCATTGAGCATATCAAGGCAGCACCAGGCCATCATGAAACAAATGGACTAGTTGAAAGGAAAATTCGAGAATTAAAAACACCTCTTTGAAACCTGGTCAATGCAAGATATAACAATTGGTTTGATGCCATATGGGAAATGGCAGCATACCTAAATGCAGGATGGTCGGAAACCCTCGATATGTCACTATATAAAGCTATTTTTGGAAAAAACTACCCACTACTCCCCCTAGCGAATTTCAAGAACTCAGCAGTACCAGCGGCTGACGAATTGCTGAACCCACATCAAGCTATCCAGAACACAGCATTTAATGCTATCAAATTAGCGCAATTTAGGACCACAAGAACAGTAGCAAAACAGCGCAGACACCGTACACCGATAAGGAAAGGTAACCTGTTATTGGCTTATAGAAGCCTTTTCGTGACGGAATCGGGGCAAAGCAAGAAACTACAACCATGCTAGTGAGGACCGTTCAACGTAATTGAATATGATGACTACACGCAAAATTACCCTCTAGAAATGGACAGCAGAATGTACAGAAACCGGCAAGCGACATTCCATGCATCTACCATGGAACAATACCTCTCTAACAACAATACCATCTTCCCCGCAAGAAGCCACGCAAAGCCGCCTCCAATCAGGGTAAATGAAAAACCGGAATGGGAAGTGGAGGTTATACAAGACCAAAGGGAGCGCTATGACTGTGACCAGTTTCTGGTCAAAGGGATGGGATATCTGGAAACTGAAAACAGCTGGGAACCCCACGAAGAATTAGAAAATACGATAGAACCAGTAAACCAATGGTGGGAGGACAATAAACCAGAAGACGAGCTACCCCCTACAATAAACTATGTAACCATGGCATGAAGGCCAACCCTGCTGGGAATATAACATCTCCGCCCAGATACAGATGAAAAGATACAAGATGGATTTTGGTTAGCCCATTTTGAGAGCGGTTGCGAAAGCAGTGAAGATGAAAATCGGGTTATAGAAGATGAAGCAGCATACCTAGCTCGGCTGGCAGAGGCTGAGTACTAGAAATAACAAGAAAAAGAAACACACCATCCAATGATCTTACGATGTCAAACCATGGGCAAGTACCATCAAGACTGCGCCATCAGCTAATGGGACAGTTGGTGAACCGTGAGATTATCCCTAGACGATACCTTACACACCAATTATTCATACATATTTGTAACGAATGCCTACATATAACAACCAAGTCAACAGGAAGGGTGTGGGGCGAAACAGTGGATGACATATTCCGCTTTGGAAGCGGATGTTACCTGAGAACAGAAAAATGTGAGATGTGCATGGAGATGGAAGAAGGCGAGATTAGGTACCTCCCACCTTCCCCTGAACATCTAAGTGAGGCTGATACCTAAGCAAGGCCAACACCGAGACATAAATACCTCCCGCCGTACCTTAAACTCCTCCAAAGGGAAAAAACCCAACTACTGGACCTCCAAAACCGAAGATAATCTTTACCCTCTTACAAACCTTTACCCTCTTACAAACCTTGCCCTAAGTGAGAAATGTCGACCTACGAAGAAATAAGCTTCAAGGGACGACACATTATTGTGGACGAACTACTGCGCAGCAGAACCATTACACTGGAGTCATACTGGAAAATATTCTATGTCGACTACAACTACGATTGCAGGCGGATCGATATCGAGACAGAGGACTGGCAAGAGCGGACAGTCCGGAACTACATTGACCTACTGCACTACAAAGAGTCAGGTAGCTTTGTGCGCGAAGCACCCTGCCAGCAGTGCTTGGAGAGATGGTTGGAGAGGGCGGAATGGATGTTGCAGGACGACATGAGATTGTTGCTAGATAGCGATAGCGATAAGCATGGGCCTTATGGGGACTTTCTGGAGAATAGCAGGTTTACCGACTATTAGGATTTCATTAGGTTATTTTATTTGGTAAAATTGTTACTTTATTTTGGGAGTGTAACCGGTATGGGTACTAGTTTATTTTATGTTTGGTTTCACAGTATCGTTTGAAACTTGTATTGTTTCGTGTGCTATTGGTTGATGCACACATTGCTTTATGTTTGGTTTCACCGTATCGTTTGATACTTGTATTGTTTCGCGTGCTATCAGTTGATACACACATTGTTTTATGTGTAGTTTTATAGTATTATTTGATACTTGTATTGTTTCGCGTGCTATCAGTTGATACACAAAACGTTTTGGAATATCGCTCATACTGGAGACCAGCAATATGCTGTATTTAAAGACTCCTGATTCCCGCAGTGGAAACAGCAGACTTCGACAGACAGTACTCTTAATATACTTGGTTGAACTGTTACTTCTTTGATCTCCTAAGACATCCCATTCGAAGCCTCCTTTAGTTTGTAGCGCTCACTTCTTGTTGATCAAGAAGCCATCTGCTCCTCTCGTACCGCTACGTGACTAGGGCATAGCCTGAACATGTTACAAGGGAGACTTTTTGAGTTTGGCACATCTGAAGAATAGCCTCTTGTCAGACATCTTGCACTCCATCTTCTGGGAGAACAACCTGTCTACTTTGAATCCAATATCCTGAATCAGTAGTTGCAGGAGAGCATATTGACAGCACACTCAACACTGGTGGTATATTTTGATTATGATGAACAAAATAAGGAGGGCTGCCAATATCTCTATCAGGAATTTCCTGTGCATTTTGTGTTCAAGTTTAAGGAAAGAGCATGGAAGCCATGATAAAGAGGTATAACAATTGGCCAGATATATATATGCAATCCACTTGTAGGGAAAAGGTACTACTTGTGACTTTTACCCACAATTGTTCCAGGTGCCGAATACTTTCAAGATATCAAAATTGTTGCCAGCTAGGAATATCCTACATTTATGGAAGGCTGTATAGTGCTTAGTCTTTTGGATGATAATCAAGACTTAATATCTTGCTTTACGGAAGCAGTTATCTTTGCAACTAGATATAACCTTCGAATCCTCTTTTCTACAACACTTATGTATTATGAGATTTCCGATCCTTCAGCATTATGGAACCGCTGTAACGGGGGCACCCCTAGGAAGATGGATCCCAAGGTTGCGACCGCACCAAACAACTTCAAACTTATCGCCAAAAGTTCACACAGATGTAAGAGTAAAGTAGACGGTAAAACTTAATATCGTTAAGCCTGACGCTTCACTCAATTAAGGTCTCGAGAGGATTGATTGTTGGAGTAGGAGAGTTCTCGCATAGACTTTCAGGTAGTTTTATCTTATGCCAGAAACTCCCCCATCAGTTTACTCCAACTATTCGAGCACACCCTTCTCCGCTAAGGGCGGTCCGACACGTCTCCTGACACCCCCTTCGGGCATGTATGTGTCGACCCGCTCTAGTCGGCGTTCACCATATGTGCATATCGTTTCTGCGGCGCATTTCCATTCTGCCCGCCGGAGTGAAAACCTCTGCGCATCGGGGACTTGCCAGTGGCTAACTGTCAAGACCCCTTGCTGAACTAGACTATCTATGACACCCTTCCCATGCGCGTTGATTTCTTCTTGACGCCGGAAGCTACCGTGAGCGGTTTATCTATCTACTATTTACGAGTCTCGGGCTTCCGGTGTCTTCCGCAGGGTACGGTGGTCCAGGAGTGATCCAATGGGCGCTACCCATGACCACTACCTCGGATACACCTTACCTGCGGTAGGAATCATGCTTTTAGTGTCTCTGCACTTCCCTCTCAGAGCCTATGGCGTTGGGGACATCCTTGGGCGTGGTAGGTGCAAAACGTTCCCAGTCGTCCCGGCACCACCCGGGACTACCTTCGGGACCCCCACGGTTAACTCCCGTTAACTCCGTCAGTTTTGGTCCGTTTTACTCCGAACAACTTGGAGGAGGTACTCCACCTTCCACCCTATGCCCCCTTATATATCCTGCGAACAGCTTACGGTCGACCGGACGGCAGCAACGTATACGGTGTTGCCAGCAGGTCTCCAAAGATCCTTCTTTGCTAGACTGCACACAACTACGCAACCGTTTGCCCATGACGTCCGGGCCTCAAGGCGGGGCCGGAGGGGCATGATAGGAATAATGTCTTCAATTTACAGCTTCTTCGTAGCTGCGTAGCTCGCCCAATAGCATCTCCCGGAACCCCAGATTCCAGTATTATGCATGGCTTCGTGTGACAAACATTCCAGTCATTTTTCCCAAACTCCCCGAGGGACTTCGTATTGGCAGGTAGGGTAACTCAGGTCCTTGAACAGGGTAATCCAAGCCTCAAGGCAGGGTAACCCTGTTCTGAGGGTAGGGTAATCTTGTCCGGTGGACAAGTGGACTTTCTCCTGTTACCCTATCTATCCCACTTCTGGAGATAGACACACTCGGCCTTTCTCTAGTTACCTAGCCTAGCTGTGTATTGGCCCTTCATAGGTCCCTAAGTACGCTGACACCAATCTTGGGCGTAGCCATGTACCTAAATACTTGTGCCCACTAAGTCTCCTCATCTCGGAGCCCAGGCCATCGGGTCTCCGAAGGTCAAGTACTCACTTGCCTGCCAGTTCCTACTAGTTCGCCTCCGGGCTACCTGTATGGGTGTAGGTTCCGTCTACCATAGCTCCTGTATGCTGGGTCATTACAACCGGTTTGCTCAATCTCTCTGTAATAGTCTTAAGTATTAATTGAACCTCCATCTCCAGTGTGGGAAGAATATACCACAGGATAAACCAAATAGTCACTTGGATTACAGACTATTTCTAATATCTGAACACTGGGCAGCAGGACAGAAAAC
Source organism: Tuber magnatum (assembly GCA_003182015.1). Classification (NCBI taxonomy): domain Eukaryota; kingdom Fungi; phylum Ascomycota; class Pezizomycetes; order Pezizales; family Tuberaceae; genus Tuber; species Tuber magnatum. The sequence continues at coordinate 808,391 of PYWC01000070.1, read as the reverse complement.
ACTGGAAGAATATAATTTACCAATACGATTTCAGAATAGAGAGAACAGAACTATAATAATAATCTGATTGCAGGAGAATTGAGATATGATCTCAATATCGAGTTAGTGAATATGGGATTCTTAGTTTCAAGTCTGAACACTGAACAGAAAGCCTGTTACCTATCGATTATGAACTTCTTGGAACAACTGAAGACTACTCAGTTTCTTCCTTAAGGGGTAGTAGGAACTGGCAAGACCTTCCTTTACCACTGTCTTTGCAGCTGTTTATATACACAAGGTAAAGTTGTACTATATATTGCTTTCTCTAGAATTGTAGCTCAACATTAGGTGGTAGCCAGCTATAAGGACAAACGAGTCTGGACTAGGGCCTAATACGGAATGAAGTGATTGGTAGGAAGGCTCACTTTAAATTCAAGGATAGAAGTACTAAGAAATGTATCATATAACGAATATGTTGATAAGATCTCTTCTCTGTCGCTGATGATTCTGTAAAAAGCATGAGAGGCATATTGATATTTATATTCTGTGACTGGGTGTTCGGATGCTATCTAACTTTCCTCTGTTCTCTTGGTACGAACTCCCTAGACCCTAAAAACCTTTATCACGCTTGACTGTGGATTTTCTGGACAGTTGGGAGTGTGTTCCCACTCCTCTCCAGACTATCCTTTCTACCCATAGTTACTCGAACCCTGTCACTGTGGCAAATGGTCACTGGTTCTTCCTCTGCATACAGAGTGATCAGCTTGGACGACAGACTTATCAATACAGCTAGGCATACTGCCCACCTGCATCAACCTGCAGGATACCTACTCCGTCCTTATCATGCCAATAGTGTTTAGGCCTCTTAACATTCAGGGTTAACCTTTCACGTCATAGGCCGTCGTCTGGCTCTATCTTATTATGCCTCTAAGTGTGCGTAAATGATCTCCCCTTGGGCATTACTTCCTCAGCAGGTTTTCCCTCTGTATTCCTCCACCAATGGACTTGAAATTCGGTCTCACTGCTGGCATGGCAACCGGGGACTCCCATTGTAGTAGCCAACCTCCCCCTGATTGGTATCTGTTCCTCAGTGCAGCTGAGGGATCTTTGCATACCTTTATATCCACAACCAATCAACACATTTAGTTCGTTCGACCTTGTCAGGGTAGCTGTGAATTCTCTACTGAAGACTCAGCGAAAGCCACTAGGTCAGCGACCTTCAGTGGTGGCGTAAATGTGAGATTTGTCCCGGCACCGTATTGGTGGAAATTAACACATTCTCCAAATCCTCCGATGGACCCTGGGAGGGAACAGGTAACCTTTTGCCAACGATCACGTGACCTGTCCATTATGCTATGCCAGTTTGTCTTATATGTAACATGATCTCTCTTCTCTAAGAGCTTGGCTCGAATCTCTATAATCTAATTTCTAATAGCGTACAAATTCAATTCCTTTAACGACTTGGCAAGATAGGGTGAAAAACCTTTGCACCCTTTACTTGGCTACGTTCAGGAAAACATTTCCTTATGATTCTTCCTCTATATCCACAGCATCTCCGGGTTCCCCCTGTAGAACCCTTTTACCAATTCTGCCACATGCTCCTACTGTTCTGGCGGTTCCCAGGTGTTTTCATCCTCTGAACATTCCTGCCACTTCATGAAGTATCCAAGTTCATGGATCCGCCTGGTGCGCCCACGAATCCTGCGAGTATGGAAATAATCATGCTCTTTACCATCTTTTCAACCTCCGATTCCAGGTCACCATCTATCGCCTCTAGTATCCTAGGAGCCTGTTCTCGAGCTGGCCAAACTGAGATCTGATAAGGCCCCAACAATGATACATGGAAGTCGGGATGGATCTTTCAGCATTCTGAGATTTCTAGCTTAAATGCTTGGTTGCTATATGGCTCTATGATTTTGAATGGCATATACAATTTAGGGCAAAGCTTTTTGGAGGGTTGTTTGGTGTAAAAGTCCTGGGGGTTTGGCATGACCAAGTCACCTGTTACATATAAGACAAACTGGCATAGCGTAATGGGCATGTCACGTGATCATTGGCAAAAGGCCATGTGGTCGATCGCAGAGTCCGCCAGAGTATTGGGAGAAGGAGTGAATTTCTACCAATATGACAGTGGCACAAAACCCTCATTTACGCCACCACCAAAGGTCACCGAGGCAAGGGTTTTCGCTGAGTCTTCAAGAGGGGACCCTCGGCTATCCTGACAAGGTTGAACGAACTAAATCGGTCCGTTGCTTGTGGAGATGAATGCATGCAAAGACCCCTCAGCTGTGCCAACGGATGGATGCCAAGCGGGGGGAGGTCAGCTACTCCGATAGGAGTCCCCGGCTGCCATGCGGGCAGCAAGACCGAATTTCAAGTCCGTTGGTGGAGGAATGGATAGGAAAATCCTGCTGAGGGGACGACACCCAAGAGGCAGTTTTCTACCCACCCCCTAAAGGCATGACAAGGTACAGTCAGATGAGGGCCTACTGCATGAACAGATTAACCCTGAGCGCAACGAGGCCTAGCTGCGATTCGAGAGATAAGGCAGGAATGTACTTGCTGCAGGTTGACGTGGGTGGATGAGAAATCTGACTGCATTGATGAGTCTGTCGTTGGAGCTGATCACTCCGTATGCAGAGATAGAACCAGTAACCATCAGCCATGGTGAAAGGGACCAAGTGACTACGACTAGCACGAACACTGCAAAGAGATGGGTAGGACACCCACTCGGCTGTTCGGGGAAATCGGAGTCAAGTGGGGTAAAGGTTTTCCGGGTCTATGAAATTCGCACCGAGTAAAATAGAGAGAAATAGATAGGCCGCGAACACCCGGACGTGGAATATAAATATTGAGGTGCCTCCCGCGCTTTATAGATGATCAGCGACGGAGAAGGGATCGTATCAATATACTTGTTCTACGATACGAACCTACATTTCCTCTCGACATTAGAAGTGAGCCTTCCTAGAAATCATGTCGTCACGTAGCAGGCCATAGTCCCGACTCACTGGTCCTGAGAGTCGGCTACCGCCTAACACTATATAGATATCTTCTATACTACTGAGTCTCACAACCACCTCTTTCAATTAGCCTGAAAGACCGGTTATCAAAAGCCCTCAACCATCTATCTCAAATTTACCTCCAACGAAACCCACACATCTACGAGAGGGAGTTTGATCTCAGCATAGGCGAAGTCTTCGTGGACAAGAACGTTCCCTTCTGGTTCACTGATCACGAGATCAAGTGAGCCCTCAAATACCTCACACTCATAGAAAGTAGAGGCAAGGTGTCGCAACCAAGAATCGAAGAAGAATCGGAGGATTCTAGCGACACCAACATGCTGTGCGCTGAGAGACAGCAGCGGCTAATCTCCCCATGAGGACCAGGCCAAGATAGCCCCTATCCACTCCCACCATCACCTCCAGGAGATAACATCCTACCGCTACGGCTAGGTTCCACACCCACACTGAGGAACCCGTCGGGGCCACCAGTGCCCCGAGGCGGAACTCAAAGCGTCACAAAAAGACAAAGCGGGCAGATGTCACGCTCTTGAACCCCAACCCCCTCAGGCACTACCGATTTGGGTGCTTTCGCCGCATACATTGGGACACTGATCGGCCAGTTGGACTGCAGCATCACCCAAACCCAGAACGACCAGATGATTGCATACAGGACCTTACCCAACGAGGGGAAAGAGATGGCAGAAGGCCTTGCTCAAGTAAGAGAGCCACTGCTAAACGGAGAGAAGTTGGTTGGAGAAGAATTGCCGCTCTGGCAAAATAAGAATAGGAAGCTGGAGGGAGAAGTAGTGGCCGAGATCGCCAGATTTAAGAGAGTGATCGAAGCGGCACTCGCTCGCATATACGAGTGATCAGAACAACATGCAGCGGTAGGCGGACAGCTGCACCAGGACCTGGGACGCACCATCCAAGAATGGGTGGGTAGAGATCAAGAGCTCTATACAGCCCTGGATAGACTCCGGAAAGAGTTAGGTGATGAATGACGAGGTCGGGGAACCCGGGAACTGCAGTTCGTGACCGAACTACAGACCCTCGATAAAAAGGTAACCACTGGGCTCAGGTACATGCCGCAGAGCATGACTCAGATATTTGCCCAATCAACAAGGGAAATGACATCGCTAGTGCAGACGGCGTTAGGATCGCATCAGGGGGGATTGACCCATGATGGCGAAACCGGGAGAGGACGATCAGGGCCATCCCACCAAGATTAGGGAAAGCAGCTTGAGGAACGGGACCCCCGGCCAGAGACCATACAGAGTGGCCGCGAAAGAACCACGGCACCTCCCAATGTGGCTGGAGGAGCAGGCGACCCAGACCCGGGGGACGACGGGTCGGATAATGGAGCAGAAGGACCAAGCTGCCGGCCAAGGGCACTACCCCTACAAGGGCCGCGGACAGCTAAGGAAGAGGAGGAACATCAGATGATGTTGCAGTTGTGTTAAGGAGTTGGCCCGACAAACTGCTTTGCATCAGAAGAAGCCCACCGACCCTCCATTCGTATACAAAGCAAAGTCCTACCAGGATATAAAGACTGGGCTACAGGTGTGCCAGGACTACTTTAGCCAAAATCTCATGTTGTGGATGGAGGACAAAGATAGGATCATCTACGCCTTGGGAAGGACGACGGGTGCCGATGTGATAGCGTTCAGTAACTGGTATAGGAAGAGCATGAAATGGCTTGAAGGGTATGCCGCTTGTCCTGGATTGCTGACGTGGGAACAGTTTCGGCACGAGATTACCGTGCGGTTCTCAGCGATCAATGAGGACCGGAAGGCTTTGGCACAGATGGGAAAAATCTAGTATGAGGAGGACATCGACAAGTACCTTCTCCAGATGGAAAACTTGCAGATCAAGGCAAGGCTGCAAGGGACAGCGGGGAGAAAAATAGTCGAGGACCGACTACCAGAGGCAATACTGAGACAGTTGTCTTATAAGCGATACGACACCAACGCCGAATGGCTGGAACACCTTCGCCCGGTCGGGAACCAGGAGGAGGGTTTCCTCGACAGGGAACGGCGACGACGGGATAATCCGTCCAGCTCGTCAAGTTCTTCCAGGCCACTGGAGCGACGCCGGGAGGACAGAGAAAAGGAGCCGAGGCGAGGAAAGGAGGAAGGGCGATCTAGCAAGTTCCAGAGGAAGACGGCACCTGGGAACTTCAAGTCAGCAAGGATCACCCAAACCAACAAACCGACCAAGACCCTGCGGGTAGAACATACCGACTGGAAGAAAGCTCGGGAAGGAATACCTCAAAACTTGGTCGACCAACGCCGGGAAAATAAAAGGTGCACCCCGTGCGGACTCACCAACCACAAGTGGGGAGCTTGTAGGAAGAGAGCCGTTGTTGCAACAATAGGACAGTGGAAAGCAGGGAAGTTTAGGCCCCGAAACATGGAGGTGGGGAATACCGCCCCAAGGCCAGCGGTGAACTAAACTCATGTGCCACCAGCACCTGGACTTTGGGAGTTGTTGGATCAAGAAGGGGGATAGATTGGACAAAGGGGAGCCCTGTATAAAAACCAGGACCTACGTTCCGAGCTAGGGCAATGTCTTAGTCAAGAATCTCTGCAAACCGCACTGACTGGGTTCCGAGCGTGTGCAGGGACAGAAGTGTGAAAGGCATGAAAAAGCATGTATAATGGAGAAAGTTAACCCATCTCAGGGGGATGAAATCAGGAATGACCCCCAACCTGGACGCAGGATGGCAAGAGTATATACTCCTCCCTGGATAGAGAAGGTTCAAACCCGGCACTCATGAAAAGGGGACTGTGGTGGGAGGCAACTCAGGACATCCTAACTCTTTCCTCCCAAGGTCAAGCATGGGAAATGAGTCAGGATAGCGCAGGACCGGCTGAAGGCACTTCCGCAGTCCCAGGATGGCACCACCAGCGACGGCGAGTGGGTAGGCTGGAGGTTGCTAGGGGAGACAAAAGACAGCCTGCTCGCCTTAAATCGTATGCAACGGCAGGAGTCGAACACCGAAGGGCGGGTTAGAAAGATCACTCCCTCATCTATGTACTGGTGGTATAGACCGGTATGATTAAATATTGTCATTGAGGGGAAAGAAGATAAGAAAGGAGCCGCACACTGAAGGGACTAGGCATGTCTGAGGAGGCCGGGTGGCCGAAATTGTGTGGGCACAATAACAAACACCCAAGATTATTGAATGCGCTGAAAATGTCCAGTAAACGAAGACAGGGTAACCCTGCAGGGGAGCCAAAAAGACAGAAAACTCAAGTCCCAGTACCTACACATTACGAGTGTCCACAGGGCACAGCATACCTACAAATACAAGGAGAACGAATACTGATTCGCGTGTTATTAGACTCAGGCTTGCAGATCTTTGTAATATAGGACGCGCTAGTCCAAAAACTGGGGCAAGCAATGATACGGCGAGATACGCCAGTTAGAATAACGGGGTTTGACGGCCCATAGTCCGAAAATGCAGGAAGGTGCTATACGACCCCTATCATGCTAGAAATTGGGGCTAACCGACCTTGTTCGGAAATTACCTGTGAAGTCATGAGCCAGGGGATCCATAACTTGATAATACCTTTTGGTTGGTGGCATCGCCAACACCCCCTATCATACATTGATGACGCAAGCAGCTGGAAGTTCGAGGTGGAGCAGTGCAAGGCGCACCTGGAACCCGAAGATGAAAGAATCTGCATTGAGTGGGACGAGACAGTAGCCTTGGACCCTGCAGCCAGATACGTGGGCCGAATCGCAGGCCCAGAAGACCCCGAGGCAGTAGTAATGGAGACTCTGCCAAAAGGCTACCGGGAGTACGCCGATCTCTTCCTACTTCAGGCAGCGGAATGGCTCCCAAGTCACAATACCTTCGATCATGAGATCAAGGTAGTTAAAGGGGAGAGGCCCCCATGGGGGCCAATATACCCGTTGTCTGAAAAAGAACTATGGGCATTGCTAGAATACCTGGACAAAATACTGCGCGAGGGAAAGATAACCCCAAGCCAGTCACCCACAGGTACACGAACACTATTTGTGCCAAAACCTGACGGACGGCGGAGACTATGTGTGGACTACCGCAGGCTCAACAAGGTTACTATCGCCAACAAGTACCCCCTGCCACTCATGCGTGAACTCAGAGACCGAGTAGTCGGGTCGCATATCTTTACCAAATTGGACCAAAAGGATGGGTACCACCTGATACGCATAAAAGAGGGGGACGAGTGGAAGACGGCCTTCCGCACACGGTACGGTTATTACGAATATTGGGTGATGCCGTTCTGGCTAGTAAATGCGCCTGCCACATTCCAAGACATGATGCAGGTAGTCCTGAGGACATTCCTAGACTTGGGAGTAGTCCTATATATAGACGACGTGCTAATTTACTCCAAGAGTGAGGAGGACCACGTCAAGTTGGTAAAGGAGGTATTAACCGAGTTACCGAAATACTGCTTAGCAGGGTCTATCACTAAATCAGTATTCCACACCAAAACGGTGGACTTTCTGGGCTACATAGAGAAGACAGATGGGACCACCATGAGTGATCGAAAGGTCAAAGCCATAAGGGAATGGAAGAGACCTGAGTCCGTAAAGGACATACAAATTTTTATAGGATTGGCAAATTTCTACCGAAGGTTCATTAAGAACTTCTCCGGAACTTGTAAATCTATAACGGAACTATTGAAAGGTAACCCGAAGGGTTTCGCCTGGCGAAAAGAGCAGTAGGAGGCTTTCGAATTCCTAAAGGAATAGTTCGTGACGGCGCCGATCCTGGCACATTTCCACCCAGACAGGAACACAGTGGTGGAAACGGATACAAGTAATTTTGCACTAGGGTGCATTCTATCAGAATACGTTGAAAAAAGGCTGCACCCGATAGCATTTCACTCCCCAAAACTCAACTCGGCGGAATGCAACTACGATGTTCACGATAAAGAGTTGCTCGCCATGGTTGAAGCATTCAAGGAATGGGGTCACTACAAGTCCGGAACTAACGAACCCATTACGGTATTTACGGATCATCAGAATCTACAATACTTCCTCACGACCAAGACCTGGAGTGCCAGGCAGATAAGGTGGGCACGGAAGTTGGCAGATTTCAACTTCAAAATCGCGTACCGACCAGGGTCGAGTGGTGGGAAACCGGATGCACTAAGCCGACGGCCGGAGTACCATCCCGAGGGGGGAGCTACACAAAGCGAGAAGCTCTCAATTTTAAACCACGCACATTTTAACCGGGTCATGGTTATAGTGCTAGGACGAGAGGAGGAACCTGGTCCAAGTCAGAGGACACCCAAACCTGAATACGTCCGAGCCATGCGGTTACACCCAGAAGCTCAAATTCCAACAAGGGGCTCAAGCGTAGCAGCAGGACATGACATCTACATGCGGGAAGAAGCAGTAGTGCCTGCTGGCAGAAAAGCGACAGTAGGCACCGGAATAGCCTTAGCGTTACCAGAAGGAACCTACGGCCAAGTCGCCCCAAGCAGTGGCCTTGCCGTCCGCCATGGGATCATGGTCGGGGCAGGAGTCATTGACCGGGACTAGCGAGGGAAGGTAAAGGTATTACTGTTCAATCTGAAGGACCAGGACTACCATGTGGAGAAGAGGGAATGAGTTGCGCAACTCGTAATAGAAAGGATTCATGATGGGGAGCTCCACGATGTGATAGAGCTGGACAACACCGAGAGGGGCCAGGACAGATTGGGAAGCACGGGAACCAGTGTGGTTGAAACCCAGACCAAAACCAGTCAACTAAGGGAAGAAAGCAGGCTAAATCAACACTTCGATGAGTGCCATCAGGGATGACACAAGGCTCTGACGACGGAAGAAACCATGCTAACCAATGCACTGGTGATCAAGGCAATGGCACTGACATTTGACGCCCAATTCCTGAGACAGGTGGACGAGAAGGGAGAGGTGGACCAGGACTGGAAGCTGAGGAGAAAGGAGTTGGAAAGACTCCGAGATGAGGGAAAGGATATGGCAATGCACTGGTACTTGGCGGGTGGCCTCCTGTATTACAAGGGACAGCTGTTTATTCCAAAAAACGAGGCCCTGGAAACGTTGATCGTTCAAAGCAGCCACGACTCCAAGGTCGCTGGGCATTTCGGCCAGGAAAAGACAGTGGAAATCATAACGAGGGACTTCTACTGGAAAGGGCTCGCAGAATGGGTAAAGGACTACATACGGTCATAGGACGTGTGTCAACAGAACAAAGCGCCACGGCACAGAAGATACAGGTTTCTACAGCCACTGGAAATACCCTGCGCGGCGTGGACCTCTATCTCTACCGACTTCATAACGCAGCTACTGAAGTCAGAAGAGAACACTCAGATCATGGTAGTAGTCGACCGCTTCACCAAGATGGCCCACATCATAGGGTTAAGGGAGAACGCAACGGCAAAGGATGTAGCCCAGGTGTTCCACTGGGAAGTTTGCAAACTACATGGGCTACCCACAGAAATCATCTCGGATATGGACGCGAAGTTCACGGGAGAATTTTGGGAATCCCTCTGCAAACTCTTAGGCATTAAGTGAAAGATGTCAATGGCAGACCATCCTCAGACAGACGGACAAACAGAGAGAACCAACCAAGTGCTGGAAGGCTGTCTCCGAAGCTTCATCAATTATGATCAGGATGACTGGCACCAACTGCTCCCGTTAGCGGAGCATGCCTACAATAACTCCATTACGAGTGCGCACGGACTCACTCCGTTCTATGTGAACTATGGATACCACCCACGGACGGAGTGGGTGAAGCAGCGAGAAGCTCAAAATCCAGGAGCCACAACGTATGCTCACTGGATGAAGGAAGTACATGGGCAGGTGATGGCCACCTTGAAGGCAACCAGAGAAGCAATGGGACGGTACCATGACAAGAAAGTAAGGCCACAACCAAACTTTCAGACGGGCAACTTGGTGATGCTTAATGCCAAGAACATCAATACCAAACGACCCTGCAAAAAGCTTAGCCCAAAACTATATGGGTCCTTCAAAGTCCTGGAGCAGCAGGGTAACCGAGCATTCAAGCTGGAAATCTCGGAATGCTGGAAAATCCACCCCATCTTCCATGTATCATTGTTAGAGCCATATCGGACGTCCATTCGACTGCCTCAGGAACAACCTCCCAGAGTGGCAGTGGAGATAGATGGTGACGTGGAATGGGAGGTTGAAAAGATAGTGAAAAGTGAGGTTATTTCATACACTCGCAGGGTTCACGGACGCACTAGGAGGATCCGTGAACTGAGGTACTTTGTGAAGTGGTGGGGGAGCTTGGAGGATGAAAACACCTGAGAGCCATGGGAACATTTGGGGCATGCGGCAGAGCTGGTAGAAGGGTTCCACAGAGAGAACCCAGAGATGCCATGGATATAGAGAAAGGATGACAAGGAAAGGTTTTCCTAGGCGTGGCCAAGTAAACGTGCACAGGTTTTTCACCCTATCTTGTTGAGTACTTAAAAGAATTTAATTTGTACACTATTAGAAAAATAGAGTTTTAGAGATTCGGGCCAAACTCTTAGAGAGGGGGGCTTGTGTTACACATAAGACGAACTGGCATAGCATAATGGGCATGACACGTGATCATTGGCAAAAGGCCACATGTTCGATCCCAGGGTCCGCCGGAGTATTGGGAGAATGAGTGAATTTCTACCAATATGACATCGGGACAAAGCCCTCATTTACGCCACCACCGAAGGCCAGCACCAGAAGGGTTTTCACTGAGTCTTCAAGAGAGGACTCTCGGCTATCCTGACAAGGTCGAACGAACTAAATAGTTTGGTGGGTTGTGGAGATAAACGCATGCAAAGATCGCTCAGCTGCGCCAACGGATGGATGCCAACTGGGGGGAGGTCGGCTACTGCGATAGGAGTTCCCGGCTGCCATGTGGGCACCAAGACTGAATTTCAAGTCCGCTGGTAGAGGAATGCAAAGGAAAATCCTGATGAGGGGACAACGCCCAAGAGACGATCTTCCAGCCACACCCCAAAGGCATGACAAGGCAGAGTCAGATGAGGGCCTACCACGTGAAGAGATCAACCCTGAGCGCGACAAGGCCTAACCGCCATTGGAGCGATAAGGCAGGAATATACTTGCTGCGGGTTGACGCGGCCGGATGAGAAATCCGACTGGATTGATAAGTCTGTTGTCAGAGCTGATCACTCCGTATGTAGAGATAGAACCAGTAACCGTCTGCCATGGTGAAAGGGTTTGTGTAACTACAATTAGCAAGAACACTGCAAAGAGATGGGTAGGACACCCACTCGGCTGTTCCGTGAAATCCCAGTCAAGTGGGGTAAAGGTTTTCAGAGTCTACGAAGTTTGCGCCGAGTAAAAGCCGAAGAAATAGATAGGCCGCGAACACCCAGACGCGGAATATAAATATTGAGGTGCCTCCCACGCTTTATAGATGATCAGTGATGGAGAAGAGATCTTATCAATATACTCATTCTATAATACAAACCTACATTTCCTCTTGACATTAGAAGTGAGCCTTCCTAGAAATCACTTCATCACGTATCAGGCCTTAGTCCAGACTCGCTGGTCCTTAGAGTTGGCTACCGCCTAACATTACCTATCTGAAGGTTTGGCTGTGGTTTAGCTTTCTTGTCGTGGTACTGCCCGATTGCTTCCATGGTTGCCTTTAGTGTGGCCATCACCCATCCATGTATTCCCTTCATCTAGTGAGCATATGTAGTGCCTCCAGGATTTTGATCTTCTCACTTCTTCACCCATTCCATGCATGGGTGGTATTTATGGTTTGCGTAGACTCTACTTAGTCTGTGCGTACTCCTAACGTAGTTATTGTAGGCATGTTCCACAAGTGGAAGCCATTGGTATCAATTATCTTAATCGCAGTTAACGAAGCTTTAGACATAGCCTTTCAGCACTTGGTTGGTTCTTTCTGGTTACCTGTCAGTTTCAGGATGGTACACCATTGACATTCTTCGCTTAATGCCTAAGAGTTTGCAGAGGGATATCCCAAATTCACTAGCGGACTTTGCATCCATGTCCAGGGTGATCTCAGTTAGTGGCTCATGCAATCACTATACTTCATGGTGAAAGGTCTAGGCTAGACCTGTTGCCGTTGCAGTTTCCTTGAGTCCTATGAAGTGGGCCATTTTGGTGAAGCGGTTGACCACTACCATAATCTGAGTGTTATCTGCGGACTTCGCTAGGTGTGTTATAAAGTGAGTTGAGAAGGAGGTCCATATGGTGTAGAGTATTTCCAATGGCTGTAGGGACCCATACTTTGTATGTCATGATGCTTTATTATGTTCATACTCATCACCGGATCATATGCAGTCATTCATCTATTCTACAAGCCCTTTCTATGAGAAGATCCTTGTTATGATTTCTACAGTTTTTTCCTTGCTGAAATGTCACGCAACCTTGGAGTCATGGCTGCTGTGAGCAATCAGCATTTGCAGGGCTTTGTCCTTCAGGATAATTAGCTATCCTGTGTAGTAAAGAAGGTTATCCACTTGAGTCCAACTTGTCAGCATTTCCTTTCTCTCATATCAGAGCCTCTCCAATGCCTTTCTCCTCATCTACCAGTCCTGGTCCATCCTCCCCATTTCCTCCACCTGTCTTAAAAATTGGGTATCAAATTTCCGTGCCATGGGTTTAATAACCACTACATTAGTTAGCAGGGTTTCTTTGACAGTCAGGGCCTTGTGTCTCCCCTGATCAAATTTATCACACTCTTGATTTAGCCCTTTTGCTCTCCCTGCTGACCAGCTTCGGTTCTGGTCTCGACCACAACAGTTCCCATACTTACAGATCCTGCCTAACCCCTCTTAGTATTATCCAGCTCCATTTCTTCTTGGAGCCCTTTATCGTAAATTCTTTCTACTATGAGTTGCACAACTCATTCACCCTTCCCCATGTGGTAGTCCTAGTTCTTCAAATTGCATGGCAACAGCTTCAATTGTTCTCAGTAGTCTCGGTCGGTAACTCCTGCCCTTACCATCATACTATGGCGGAAGGCAGCGCCACTTCAGGAGGCTACTAGGCCATAGGTTCCCGCTGGTAATGCGAAGGCTATTCTGGTGGCTGCTGTTGCTTGTCAGCAAGCCGCTACTGTCGTAACCGGGACGGGTACTAGGTTATTTTATGTTTGGTTTCACAGTATCGGTTGATACTGGTATTGTTTCGTGTGCTATCAGTTGATACAGGCATTGTTTTATGTTTGGTTTCACAGTATTGTTTGATACTTGTATTGTTTCGTGTGCTATCGGTTGATATACATAAGGTGTTGGAGTATCGCGCATACTGGAGATAAGCGATATGCTGTATTTAAAAGACTGCTGATTCCCGCAGTGGAAAGAGCAGACTTGGGCCGAAAGTATTCTTAATATACTTGGTTGAACGGTTACTTCTTTGATCTCCTATTACACCCCGTTCGAAGTCTCCCTTAGTCAGCAGGACTTGCTTCTTGTTGATCAAAAAGCCATCTGCTCGTGTCATACCGCTATGTGACTAGGGCCTGGCCCAAACACGTTATATTTTTTTAACGACGGCAAGTGGTTAGAAACATCCCCGGACCTGGTGTGATCAACCTACAAAGCGTCAAATAATGAAGCTAGCAGTGGGGAGCAGGAGAACTAAGGAAGGTTCAGCTCCGCCAATATGACACTATTGAGAAACTAGAGACGTGAAGTGGGAAGCAGGTCTGACAAGAAGACCTTACCAGGAAAAGGCAAGCCAAGAAACTGAAGGGGCCAAAGAGCGGCTTTTCAATTAACGAAGCAGAAAGACAACAATCATGAGAGCTTGTGTAATGGGGGCACCCCTAGGAAGACGTATCCCAAGGTTGCGACCGTAGTGAGCAACTTCAAACTTATCGCCAAAAGTCCACACCAATGTAAGAGTAAAGTAAATGGTAAAACTTAATATCGTTAAACCTGATGCTTCACTCAATTAAGGTTTCAAGAGGATTGATTGTTGGAGTAGGAAAGTTCTCGCATAGACTTTCAGGTAGTTGTTTATCTTAGGCCAGAAACTCCCCCATCAGTTTAGTCCAACCATTCGAGCAGACCCTTCTCTGCTGACAGTGGTCCAACACGTCTCCTTGCACATCCTTCGGGCATGCATATGTCGACACACTCCAGTCAGTGTTCACCTTATGCAGTTATCATTTCTGCGGTGCATTTCCATTTTGCCCCCCGGAGTGAAAACTTCTGCACATCGGTGTGTTGCCCGTGGCTAACAGTCAAGGCGCCTCATGAACAGGACTATCTATGACACCCTTCCCATATGCATTGATCTCTACTTGACTCCGGAGGCTACCAGGGGCCGTTTATCTATTTACTATTTACGGGTCTTGAGCTTCCGGTGTCTTGCCCAGGACACGGTAGTCCGGGAGTGATCCCAGGGGCGCTACCCATGACCACTACCTCAGATCTACCTTACCTGTGGTAGGAATCATACTTTTAGTGTCTCTGCACTTCCCCTTCAGAGCCTATAGCGTCGGGGAGACTTTCGGGCTTGATAGGTGTAAAACTCTCCCCGTCATCCCAGCACCATGCGGGATTACCTTCCGGACCCCCACGGTTAACACCCATCAACTCCGTCAGTTTTGGTCCCTTTTACTCTGAACAACTTGGAGGAGGCACTCCACCTTCCACCCTATGCCCCTTTATATATCCTGCGAACAGCCTACGGTTGACCGGACGGCAGCGACGTATATGGTGTTGTAAGCAGGTCTGCCAAGACTCCTCTTTGCTAGACTGCGCAAAACTACACAACCATTTGCCCATGACGTCCGGGCCTCAAGGCGGGGCCAGAGGGGTATGATAGGAATAATGTCTCCCATTTACACCTTTATCGAAGCTATCTAGCTCGCCCAATAGGATCCCCCGGAACCCCAGATTCCAGTATCATGCATGGCTTCGCGCGACAAATATTCTAGTCAATTTTCCTGAACTCTGCGAGGGACTTCGTATTGAAAGGTAGGGCAACTCAGGACTTTGGGCAGGGTAACCCAAGCCCCAGGGCAGGGTAACCTAATCCCCAGGGTAGGGTAACCTTGTCCAGCGGACAAGATAACTTTTCTCTGTTACCCTGTCTATCCTCTCGCCGGAGATAGACATTGCTAACCTGTTTCCAGTTACGCGGCCTAGCTGAGCAACTGCCCCTTCTGGAGTCCCTAAGTACGCTGACACCGCTCCCCGGTGTATCCAGGTACCTAAGTCCCTGACCAGCCACTTCTGTTGACTCTTGGAGCGCAGACCATCGCGTCTCTGTAGGGCAAGTAGTTACTTGCCTGCCGGTTCCTACCAGTTCGCCTCCTGGCTACCTGAATGAATATATGCTCAGTCTGCCATAGCTCATGTATGCTGGGTCCTTACATCACTCCCCTCTCGTCTACGGTCTGTCCCGTAGCATTAGCGTCGTCTCTTATTTCGATGACTTGATTCCCCCAAGACCCTATGGTCCCTGGGCTTGGATGGATATCTCTAGTGGAAATCCAGAATGCCCTGCAAGCCTGTCCCTTCTAGCATCTCATAGGGCTCCCATGAATTCTCCTCAGCCCCGCAGCCTTCGCATGAAACCAGGTACTAGACGAAGCGCAACGGAAACTTCGCCTTCCTTTCTCCGTACCATCTACTGTCCACTACAGTTTTGATAATGTAACTGGGCTCATTGTCTACAAGGTCCAGGGTTTACACTTCCTTGACCCTACCTGCTGCCGGATCCTCATGATAGGGCTTGAGTAATGGGACATTGAAAACTGCACGGATACTCCATCTGGTAGGCAGTTGGAGTTCGTAGGCTCGGTTACCCACTCGACCTTTGACCACAAAAGGGCCAACAATCCGGTGGCCCAGCTCCTTCATTGGACGCTTGGTGTGGATGTTCTTTTAGTTTAACATCGCGCGGTCCGCTTTCTTTGCCCACCCAGCAGTCACATCTTCCAACGTAACATACTCCGGTGATAGAAACCTTTTCTGGTCGTTCCATTTCCGTTGCCTTTCCTGTGCCCATTGAATCGTTTCTTGAATCTCTTCCCAGGTTCCTTCCCATTCGTTGACCAAGAGCTCACTGCTAGGGTGTATTCCCTGAGTATCAGACACGACACCCGACCACTTTGTCCTTCGGTTAAACCCATAGTTGATCTCAAATAGTGACAACCTGGTGGATTCTGAGGTTGAGGTGTTGTACACATACTCCGCAAGGAGTAACAGCGAAACCCAATCGTCTTGTTGGTAGGAACCGTAACTACGCAGGTACTGGTCCAGTGTCTGGTTAACCCTTTCGGTTTGCCCATCAGTCTCCGGGTGGAATGCAGTCGAAACGTTTAGTTTCACTTGCAACAAGTGCATCAGACTCATCCAGAACTTGGATGTGAATTGGCTATCTTGACCGGAGATGATTGACTCTGAGAGTCCATGAAGGCGCCAAACTTCCTTCAGGAATATCAACGCAAGCTGCTTGATAGGTACCTCCGTGGTCTGGGGTATGAAACGGGCCATTTTCGAGAATCTGTCCACTATGACCCAGACCTTGGTATACCTTTCGGACTCTGGCAGCACTACAGTAAAGTCCATTGAAATCGCTATCCATGGCCACATAGGAACATCAATAGGTTCCAGCAGCCTGAACTTCTTATGCCTGATGGACTTATTTCTTTGGCAAGCATCACATGTCCGCACGTAGTCAGTGATGTGCTCATCCATCTTAGGCAAGTAGAGGTTAGCCCTAACCCTGCCAATGGTCTTGTAAGTCCCGAAGTGTCTGGCGATTTGGAAGTCATGTTCTGCCTTCATGATTGTCTACGTCAGCTTCCAACCCTTGGGAACATACCACCTGTTCTTGTACCGGAGTAAGCCCATTTCCATATTGAAATATCACTCGACCTCTTTGTCACCACCAGCTGTTGCCTTCAGGATCATCAAGTATTCCTGATCTTGGGTTATCGCTACCAGCAGTTGATTCAAAAAGGACGCCTGGAGCCGAAATCCTTGGCACACCTGCAACACTTGTGGTCGCAAGATGTCCTATTCCTGGCTCCCAACGCACTGCCCGGGGCGAAAAAACGACTGTGGCGGAAAATCACTCCCCCCTTCAGGGTGGTAGTCCCTACGCCGTGACAAAGCATCTGCCTTCCCATTCAACTGTCCTTCGTGGTAAACCACCTTGAAGTTAAACATTTGCAGGAACTCAGCCCAGCGGTGCTGCCTACAGCTAAGGACCTTGGTACTGTTAAAGTACTCCAAATTCTTATGATCCATATAGATCACCAATTGGTCCGTTACTGAGCGTAGCAGATGATCCCATTCCTTGAATGCCACCACGATGGCAGTCATTTCCTCCTCATGGACATCATAATTAATCTCCACTGGGTGAAACTTCTGACTCCGGTAGGCCACTGGATGCCATCTCTCATCTTCACAGAACTGGGAGAGGATGGCTCCTAAGGTGAAGTCACTGGTGTCGGTTTCTAGCTGGGTTGGCCGTTCAGGGTCAAAATGTGCTAGGGTAGGTTAGGACGTAAACACCTCCTTCAAATGGTCGAAGGCCTGCTCACATGGAGGTGTCCATTCCCATCGGACATTCTTCTTTGTCCAGTATGTCAGAGGATTCGCTATCTTGCTGAAACCCTCTATGAACCGACGATAGAAGTTGGCAAAGCCCATAAAGCTTTGACCGTCGATGACGCATGTCGGAGGTGCACAATCCCTGATTGTCTGGATCTCTCTGACAACATAGACATCCCTATATTGGAGATCTTGTATCAGAGGAATTCAACCTCTCGTTGGTGGAAACTGGACTTCTTCCTCCTTACACATAGTCTAGCTTTCCGCAATTTCTCCATCACACGTCTCACCATTGCGATGTGCTCTGCCATAGTTTCAGAGTAGATCAGGATGTCATCTATGTACGCGATGACTTCTCCATCCCTGAGATCCTGAAAGACCTTATTTATCATGTTTTGGAAAGTTGCCGGGGAATTACACAACCCAACCTGCATGACCGTGTATTCATACAGTCCATATCTGCACTGGAAGGCCATCTTCCATTACTCACCTTCTGCCATCCTCAGAAGGTAGTAGCCATTCTTCAAGTCCAACTCCGTGAACACAACGGCTTTTCCTAACCTATCTCGCAGTTTATTCATCAACGGTAGAGGATACTTACTCTTCACCGTGAATTTATTCAGCCCTTGGTAATCTATTACCAGTCTTAATGTACCATCTGCTTTTGGCATAAAGAGGGTAGGGGCTGCTGCTGAGGAACTGGATCACCGTAGCTTTCCACTTTGTAGCATGTCATTGAGACATTCCGGAAGTGCCTTAAGCTCCTTTTCCGATAATGGATAAATAGGCCCAAATGGAGGTTGAGTTCCAGGTTACAACTCGATCGTATGGTCATACTTCGACTGCTCTGGTAGTGCCTCAATCCGTTCTTGACTGAAGATATCCCCATAATCCTTATACTCGTGCAGTAGCTTAACCGTAATGTCAGCACCTTCCTCATCGGAAAATTGCACAATTCCCAATGGGTACACATTGCTAGGATCTTAGGCTAGTAACTCTTCATCAGTCATGAACACTAACCGCCCCTGCTCTGCCAGGCAGTTAGCCTTGCAGAAATCTGAGCACCAGGTTAGTGATCCTGTCTTCCAATCCATGTCAGGGTTATGCTCTCTCAACCAAGACATAGGTAGGTACCCATCCACCTTAGTGTCGGGCATATCCGCAACTTCAAAGCGCATCTCATTGTGGTGGTCTCCTATCCTCATCTCTAATCACTTAGTATAGTGTAGACCTGACCCAGGAATGTGATTACCGCTGGTGTCGCTTATCGGCACATGTACCTTTCGTCGTACACAAGGTGCCCGAGTCCGCTTAACCCATCGGCTACTCAGCACCGGCCCAGTAGCTCCACTATCGAGTAGCAGGAGCGCTTCTACACTTACCTGTCTAGCTCCTATGTTCCAGTTTAACTTGATCCGCCAGTGGATAGACTTGGTATGACGAGGCAAGTTGTCATCCTTCTGCCTCTTCGCTGGTCTTGGGGACTTAGTCATCTTGGCTTAGTCAATCCTTTTAGTCTCTTGCCTTTCGACACAAGAGCGACCACAATGGCTTGGTAAGTATTAAGAGATTGGGATTCATCTGTTATCAATAACTATGGTGTTTACTATCATGCCAGTATGATTTTGGGTACTAAACCCTCCTGACATAAACTTGAAAATAGCACTATTTATTTGATCAAGTCCCGCCTGAACCAATTCCGCTTGTACTAAACATAACAACTTTTCTCCCAAGGTGGGTAGAAGTCCCCTGTCGGACTTCTTCCAAGCGAAGCAGCCTTGGTTCCCCAATGTCGAGCGTCTCCTTAAGCAGAACCTCGCCCAGCCTCAACCGAAATAATGTCCTATGACTTGCCCATCTAGCTAAGGAAATCCCGAAAGAAATACGTATAACTAGAACAAAGGAAATAACTAGAAACCCAACAAAGGCGAGATAGCCCAGCCCACCATGCACGGCCCGCAACATCTACCTACCCACACCACCTGGGTGTAGTCAGTATCAGGGTCGTTTATGCGGTAGAAGGGTACTTACCCATCTCTGAAGCCACCTCCGCAGCTCTTGTCCATCTATCCCTCAGGGGCCTATGGCTGTGGGGTAATAAGGTTACACCTTAAGCAGAATGGGTTCTTACCTATTCCGAGCCGTCAGTATCAACCTCCATGATCAGAGGTGATGCCTGGCGGACTGCAAGTATCTTTGACAAGGAAGTCAGAGGGGGCGCTTCAATGTGCTTTAGTCGCTTGTCCATTTCTGTAGGCACACTTACCGGGGCTGACTGTTTCAACCCACAGGCCTGTTTGGATGAACTAACGACTGGGGCTAGCGTGGTACACTTGCTCCACAAGTGCCCTGTTTGACCGCACTTGGTGCACTGGTTGTGCTTCCTCCGGCGTTGGGTCAAAGTCGACGGGATTTCCTTATGCGCTATTGCATACTCCGCAGTCGCCATCTTTGCTTGTTTCCCCATGTTGAAATTAGTAGGTTTGGCAGACCTCTGGATTTGTCTGCCTGACCCTTTTTCCTTCTTCTTGAACCTGCCCGATGTTGAGGATCTATTCCCCTTCTTATTAGCGGGTTGAGACCGGGGGGCTAGGTGGCTAATGCAGTTACTGGACCAGTTGTTGTCCCCCAGCGTGTGCCGTACCTTCTGGAGAAGATCAAGGTACTCGTTCAGGTCGGTCGGATGGGGCTCCTTAAGTGCCCACGTATTTCCAACCTCTTGTGTGATGTCTGATAGAACATTGTCTCATACCGGTACTGGATCTGTATAGCTACGCTTATACATATAATCACCCATCTTATCCAGGCACTCATCGATGTGATGGGGCTTCATTACAAGGTCTTGCCACTCGTGAAGGAATCGATCTCACTCAAGCTGGTCTCTGCTGAAACTTCGTTGCAGCCGTTCTCAGAACCCTTTCCATGTCTATAAGCGGTGGCCGTCTTTGACAGGGATGCCAGTGTGCTTGGCGGCTTCCTTGTTAATGTGCCCATGCAACCCCAGATACCGTGCCCAGGTGGAGTCTTCAAGAAGGGGGATCACCAAGTTTACCTTATCCATGTCGGTTAACTTGCTATCCGTAAAGTATTCAAATTTGACCTCTACCAAGGTCCAGAAGCTCGCGAGTTGTGTAACTTTGCCCTTGCAAGGAGGGATACCACGCAGCTTCTCCGGCTTCTTCTGGCTGTATCTTGGTGTTGGCCTAGGAGCCGAACCAGTACCCCTCAGGGCTCTCTCCCCAGCCTCTTGGCCCGGCGATCCCACCATCGTTTCTTCTCATTGCTACAGTCATCCTTGTGAGCACCAAGGAAAGAGGTTAAATCTGGGAGAGAATCTCCATCGTCATCATTATCCGCGCTGTCATGGTCAGGCTCCCCTGGATCTCCGCCTGCTCCCGGTGTACCACCTCCAGGTGGTGCATTTCCGTCCCCACTACCTCCGGTGTTCCCACCTTGGCATTCCCGGGGTCTATCGTACACATCAAACCGTTCCTCCTGGCCATCCTGCTTACCATCCTCCGGGGGGTTAGCCCCTGATGGTCCTAATAGCGGTGGTGGAACAGGGCGTCACCCACTCTCAGCAGTTGGGTTGGGCGCCGTCTGTGTTATTCGCAGAAAAGACTTCAACTCTGGACAACTCAAGGTTTTGCATCGCGGGGCCAGCATGCCTCCATGACCCACAGTACCCACATCTCGGTGGTCAATCTCCTTCTTTCTCCCTCCTTCAATGTCTCACCGGGGTCCGTGGTCCCTTCCTACACCCATATGAGTGGTAATGAATCCACCCCGTCCAGGTCTCTTCCGACTTACAGCCTGACAGACGGAACTCGTCTTGGCTGTCCGAATGGCCACTTGTGATGGTATGGAGACCGGCGGGTAGACTTGGCTTTCAGGGTGCCGTGGGGAGGACAGGTACCCAAGGAACAGAGTGAGCAGGCATCCCAGGTCCAGGGATGGGAGTCCCTCGTGACGGAGCCATGGGTGTTTGCTCCTCCTGGCATCTTACCTGTTTGAAGAATCCAGGTGACGGTGCGCACAGTGGCCGGAACACGGGGGTTGCGGATACTGCTGGTGGGAATGCTATGGCAGGGCAGGTATCTGGAGCGGGCAATGACACTGGCAGATGTGTGGGTCTTGGGGCGGCGATGGGAGGTGCGGGAGTTGCAACTGAAGGTCTTGCAGGGGCAATGTTTGGAGCTGGAGTTGGACGAGGAGTAGGGTCAGGTGTATCTGGTGCCGTGATGCCCTTTGGTTTGGACGTCCTTTTCCTTACTCGACATCCATCAGTTGGCCCAACCGTTGGGCTGCCCGACCTACTGCGGGCAATCCAGGGGGGGACTGACAGGGAGCCTATAGATGCTCTTGAGAAGGAGGAGGTATACCTGTAGCCCTCATCTTTCAGGCTTTCCAACATCCATATACCGATTGGGCTCAGGTATGCCCTCCACTGCTCATCTCTGGCTCTCGTGGCCAACTCCATGCCAATGTTCTCAGGCTTGGTATGGATGAGCGGGAGTGGGGGCGCAGCCTCTAACATCAGTACACCATTCTTAGCATCAATACTATACCCTCCTTCAAAAGCCTTTTCCAAGGCTGCCATCCGAGTCTTCAGTGCCTGCTGATCCCTTATCATCCACAGGTATGCCTCCTGCAGCGCCTTCATCCATTCCACCAGTGCCATAGTGATCGGTGTTCAGAATACCTGCTGCTGCTGGGTGTTCCAGTTCTTCAGTTCCCGCTTCGCTTCCTCAATCGACTTGGATACTTCCCAGACGATATAAGGTTTGACGAATTCGCAGGAGAACTCGCTAAAGGGAACCCCGTGTGGTGGGGGAGGGAGCATGTTGTGGACAAGGCTAGGGCCTTGGAAAAATGAGAGTGCCACAGCACGAGAGTCTGTAATCAGGAGATAAAGACATTCAATGGGTAACTGAATAGGAGCGGCCTCCAAGAGCAGCTGGTGGCTGTTCCAGTCGCTGCCACGAACATCTGCAAAAACCGATGCATGAAACGTGTTGGCGCTGTTCTCGTCAAGGTCAAGGTCTGACTCTGAGTTGGATTCCATTCTGGTTCAAAGTTCAGTACTAGCCATTGGGCTCTCCACCCTGGACTACTTGTTCTGGACAAGGTTACCAGTATTCAGGCAAGGTTAGTGCCAAAGTTCTGAAAGAATTAATCAGGAGAGGAGTTAAGTGAGGGGCTCGCTTAACGATATAATGTAACGGGGCACCCCTAGGAAGATGGATCCCAAGGTTGGGACCGCAGCGAACAACTTCCGACTTATCGCCAAAAGTCCACACCAATGCAAGAGTAAAGTAAGCGGTAAAAGTTAATATCGTTAAGCCTGACACTTGACTCAATTAAGGTCTCGGGAAGATTCATTGTTGGAGTAGGAGAGTTCTCGCATCGACTTTCAGGTAGTTTTTTGTCTTATGCGCGAAACTCCTGCATCAGTTTACTCCAACTACTCGTGCACACCCTTCTCCGCTGAGGGTGGTCTGACATGTCGCCTTGCACATCCTTCGGGCATGCATGTGTCGACACACTCTAGCTGGCGTTTACCTTATGCGGTTATCGTTTCTGCGGTGCATTTCCATTTTGCCTGCCGGAGTGAAAACCTCTGTGTATCGGGATCTTGCCAGTACCTAACCGTCAAGGCACCTCATGAACTGGACTATCTATGACACCCTTCCCATATGCATTGATCTCTACTTGACTCCGGAAGCTACCATGAGCGGTTTATCTAGTTACTATTTGCGGGTCTCGAGCTTCCGGCGCCTTGAGCAGGACACAGTAGTCCGGGAGTGATCCAAGAGGTGCTACCCATGACCACTACCTCGGATCTACCTTACCCATGGTAGGAATCATGCTTTTAGTATCCCTGCACTTCCCTTTCAGAGCGTATAGCATTGGGGACACTTGCGGACTTGATAGGTGTAAAACTCTCCCGGTCACCCCGGCACCACCCGGGACTACCTTCGGGACCCCCAAGGTTACCACCCATTAACTCTGTCAGTTTTGGTCCGTTTTACCCCGAACAACTGGGAGGAGGTACTCCGCCTTCCACCCTATGCCCCATTGTATATCCTGCGAACAGCCTACGGTCGACCGGACGGCAGCGACGTATACGGTATTGCACACATGTCTCCCAAGATTCATCTTTGCTAGACTGCGCATGACTACACAACCGTTAGCCCATGACTTCCAGGGCTCAAGGCGGGGGCGGAGGGGTTTGATAGGAATAATGTCTCCAATTTACAGCTTCATCGAAGCTACGTAGCTCGCCCAACAGCATCCTCCGGAACTCCAGATTCCAGTATCATGCATGGCTTCACGTGACATACATTCCGGTCAATTTTCCCAAACTCCCCGCGAGACCTCATATTGCAAGGTAGAGTAACTCAGGACCTTGGGCAGGGTAACCCAAGCCACAGGGCAGGGTAACCTGATCCCGAGGGTAGGGTAACCTTGTCCAGCGGACAAGATAACTTTTCTCTGTTACCCTGTCTATCCCGTCGCCGGGGATAGACATTGCTGACCCGTCTCCAGTTACCCCGCCTAGCTGAGCAACTGTCTCTTCAGTAGTCCCTAAGTACGCTGACACTGCTCCCGGGTGTATCCAGGTACCTAAGTTCCTGACCAGCCATTTCTGTTTATTCTCTGTGCCCGGGCCATCGGGTCTCTGCAAGTCAAGTACTTACTTGCCTGCCAGTTCCTACCAGTTCGCCTCCCGGCTACATGTCTAGGTACAGGTTCCGTCTGCCACAGCTCATGTATGCTGGGTCATTACAACTGGTCAAGCAGACCTTGAGTGAATTGAATGGCGAATTAGCAAAGGCGGCAACCAGCCTTCCCGGGCCATTTCCCCCCAGTCCCAATAAAGGAAAGGCACTGGCGCAACCAGCGAAGAAAGACAGTATACCTGTCAGGACACATAAGAAGGAAGACAATGATGAAGAAGTATCAGATCACTTGGTAGTAAAGCAGCCACCAGACAAATTTCCCAACCAGTCTACTGAAGGCTCGTCCGACCACAGCTACAGTGACGAAGAGTCCGCACACAATATGTCCGCAGGTGAATCCGCCAGGCCAGGCAAACAGGGCCTCAAATCAAACTTCTGCTGCCACTCTTGTTCTCGGCCGAGAAGGACGGTTTATAACCTGAAGCATTTGACCGATGGGTAATAACCACTCCTCAATACCTGGCCCTGAAACAGAGTGGAAAAAACCAAAGGAGGAAGCCGAACGTACTTTGGAAGCTTCCGTACCGGAAAAGCAGAGGAAGCATACCACCAAGCAACAAACCACTATGACAGTGGGGAACAAATGCGAGGAACAATCCTGATTAAATACCTGCCAGAAAGATTCCAATCCTCGCAGAACACGGAAGAACTATACCAAAGATTCCAGGATATCCACCAAGTACGAAATGGCAAAACAGAAAGAATAATCATAGTCGCCATGGATCTCTTAATGTATCATGCACGATTGCCTACCGGGACAGTATCTCAGTACACAATGCGATCAAGACTGTATGAAGCACTGTACCACA
The DNA here is from genome assembly GCA_003182015.1 of Tuber magnatum. NCBI lineage: Eukaryota > Fungi > Ascomycota > Pezizomycetes > Pezizales > Tuberaceae > Tuber > Tuber magnatum. The sequence continues at coordinate 783,327 of PYWC01000070.1, read as the reverse complement.
CGCTGCTCCAGGAGGTAGAACCCATAGAAGAAGAAGGAGACTCTTGTGACAGGATAGTCAAATGGGCTGCGGAGAAGGATGCTATCCTGTATGAAACATGAGTTTACCGAACCCACATACCACAGCAGAAGACCAGCAAAGGATCATCAGTGTGGGACAGTGCAAAAAAGGATAAACCATACCGCAAGGATTCGAAAGACAAGAAAGATAAGAAGCAGAAACGATGCGATGAAGGAACATGTTTCGAATGCGGGAAAAAGGGGCACTGTGCAAAGGAGTCCTTTGCCAAAAAGGGAAAAGGAAAAACTGCTAAGTGGGAGGCTGGCACAAACTACATGGATACAACTGAGTACAACAAAATGGAAATTAAGTCGGTAGAAATTGAAAGCCTTCGAACCCAACCAGTACCAAGAACACGGGCCCATCATGCACCAGAAGGAACAATCTACATACAGGGCCATCCAGCAAAGGTACTGTTCGATACAGGAATGATTGGTTGTGACATTAATAGGGCTACCTTCATCTCGACCCATGGTATACAAACGGAATCCCTTGCCCAACCAACAACAGTCAACATGTCGATGAAAGGTTCCTGTTCTCCAAGCCACTGGAAATGTGGGCGGACCGTAGGAATCGGGAAAAGGAAATGGACAAATCAAGAAATGATGGTAGGAAACTTGGCAAAGTCTGACGCCCTAATTGGAATACCATTGCCAAAAAGACGCAACGCCCTTATCAGGTGTGGGGACACGGCAGTGGAGTTTCCCGCTGACAAACTGCGAGTATTATGCAAACCAACGAGCGGGGAAGGACGAGCTGCGGTTACCCAAGCAATCCCAGCAGCACTGTTGGAAGAATACCAGGATGTATTCCCAGAGAGGGTCCCTGAAATACTACCCTCTATGCATAACATTAACCATCACATTCGGCTGAATGATCCAACAAATCTAAAAAACCAACCAACATACTCAATCCCAGAAGCATGCAAGGAGAAACTCGTGAACTGATTAAAGGAGGAATTAAGAGCTGGAGTAATTGTACAACAGGAGGTTCCCGGAGCGGTACCTATATTCATACAACCTAAGTCAGATGGAAGGATACGCCCCCTGGTGGACCTGAAGGAAAGAAACGCTAACACGATCATGGATAGTCCATCGATTCCCAACCAGCAGCAGATTCTTAACTGCATTGGACGCGCCAAATCCAGGAGTAAGATTGACCTAAGCTGTAACGTGTTTGGGCCAGGCCCTAGTCACGTAGCGGTACGATAAGAGCAGATGGCTTCGTGATCAACACGAAGCGAGCACCGCTTGCTAAAGGAGGCTTCGAACAGGGTATAATAGGAGATCAAAGAAGTAACCGTTCAAGCAAGTATATTTTAAGAATACTGTCTATCGAAGTCTGCTGTTTCCATCGTGGGAATCAGTGGTTTTTAAATACAGCATATAGCTTATCTCCAGTATGAGCGATATTGCAAAACAATGTGTGTATCAACCGATGGCACACAAAACACTACAAGTATCAAGTGATACCGTGAAACCAAACATGGACCAATATGTGTATGAACTGATAGCACACGAAACAATACAAGTATCAACCTATACTGTAAAACCAAACGTAAAACAACCTAGTACCCGTACCAGTTACACTCCCAAAATGAAATAACAATTTCACCAAAATAAAACAACTTAATAAATCCTAATAGTCGGTAAAACCACTATTCTCCCGAAAGCCCCCTTAGGACCTATCCTCATTGTCCTCGCTATCCTGCAACAATCTCATGTCGTCCTGCAACATCCATTCCGCCCTTTCCAACCATCTTTCCAAACACTCCCCGCATGGCGCTCCGCACACAAAGCAACCTGACTGCCGGTAGTGTGGCAGGTGTACAAAGTTTTGTACTATCCGGTGCTCCCATTCCCCCGTCTCGACATCGATCCGTCCGCAATCCTCGCAGTGGTCAATGTAGAATATTTTCCAGTATGCAGTTTCTGGGATGATTTCTCAGTACAGCAGGTACCCCAAAATGAGTTTTCGTCCCTTTGTGCTGACTTCTCCGAAATTTGACAGTTTTGTTTCTTTCATGTAAGAACAAGTTTTGTAAGAGGGAAAGGTTTGTAAGAGGGTAAGGTTTGGAGGTCTGGTAGTGTGGTCTGTTTTCTTCAGCGGTTTAGAGGGATGGTGGGTGGTATTTATGTTTCGGTGGTGACCTCGCTAAGGTGTTGGCCTCGCTTAGGTGTCGGCCTCGCTTAGGCTTTCAGGGGGAAGGAGGGTGCTGCTTAATTTCGGGTTCTTCTGTGTCCATGCAACCATCGTATTTTTCTGTGCTCAGGTAGTCCCGCTAGCAAAGCGGAAAGCATCTGACACTGATCCTCCCCACATTCGTCCCATCGATACCGGTGTTATTTGTAAGTATTTGTTGCAGATGTGTATGAATAGTCGGTGTGTAATGTATCATCTAGGGATAATATCACGGTTCACCAACAGTCCCATTAGCTGATAGCGCAGTCTCCAAGGCACTTGCTCATAGTTTGACATCTTAAGGCTGTTGGATGTAGTGTTTTTTTCTTTCTCTATTGCCAGTACTCCGCCTCGGCCAGCTGGGCTAGGTATGCTGTTTCATCTTCCATTACCCGATTTTCATCTTCGCCGCTTTCGAAATCGCTCTTGCAGTGGGCTGACCAAAATCCATCCTGTATCCTTTGGTCTGTGTCCGGGCATAGGTGTTGATTTTCTGGTAGGGTTGGGCTCCATGCCACCATTACATGGTTTATCGTAGAGGGTAGCTCGTCCTCCGCTTTGTTGTCTTTCCACCATTAATTAACTGCTGCCATCGCATTTTCCAATCCTTCCAGGGGTTCCCAGCTATTTTCTGTTTCCGGATACCCCACCCATGTCACTAGGAATTGGTCACAGTCATATCGTCTCCTGTAGTCTCATGTGGTTTCCACTTCCCATTCCAGTTTCTCGTTAATCATGATCGGGGGTGGTTTTGCATGGCTCCTGGCAGGGAAGACGATATCATCGTTAGGGCGGTATCTTTTCACGGTGGATGCATGGAATGTTGCTTCTCGGTTTCTGTACATTCTGCCATCTATTTCTACCATGTAATTTTGTGTATGCTCAGCGTATCCAATTATCTTGAATGGTCCACACCAGCGCAGTTGCAATTTCTTGTTACGTGCCGACTCCGTAGCGAATAAACTTCCATATACCAGTAACAGATTACCCTTTCCTATCAGTGTATGGTGTCAGCGTCATTTTGCTGCCGTTCTCGTGCTTCTAAATCGTGCCATTTTAATCACATTGAATTGCCGCATTCCAGATTGCATGGTGCCTGTTTAACAATTGGGTGGCAGCTAGTACTGCGGAGTTCTTCAAGTTTGCTAGGGGCAGTAGTGGGTAATTCTTTCCGAAAATAGCCTTATATGGTGACATACGGAGAGTTTCTGACCATCCCGCATTCAGGTACGCTGCTGTCTCTGGTATGGCATCAACCCAATTGTTTTGTCTGACGTTGACTAGGTTTCGGAGAGCTGTCTTCAATTCTCGAATTTTTCTTTCGACCTGTCTATTCGTTTCATGATGGCCCAGTGCTGCCTTGATATGCTCAATGCCTAATGATCGACACTGTTGTCTCCACACATGTGACTCAAATCTTGGGTCCGCATCACTTACTAGAGATGTTGGGTAGCCATGGGGTGTAAATATTTTGTTACATAGAAGTTCCCAGGTTGTTATTGCTGTTACTTGCTACGTTGTAGGTGTAAGCCACGTGAATCCTGGAAACCTATCCATTGCAACTACAATCGTGTCGTATCCCCCTGAATTGTGGAAGGGTCCCGGACAGTCAATAGCTATTGATTCGAAGATTTCCGACGGCAGGGTAATTGTCTCAGGCTTTCCTTCTGGCAATTTTGTAGGCTCCTTATTTACCTGGCATGTGTGGCACTGGGTCACATAGGCTCTAAAGTGTTTCCGCATTTCAGGCCAAAATAGGTACTCCATTGCGTACTGTAAGTTTCGTTCAACACTGTGGTGGCCTTTGTTGTGAATTTCGTTAATGACATATTCTCTTAACGTCGTATTTCCGTATGCGGGCCCTTTCGGAATATACAGGCAGTCTTCCCAATATCTGGTTTTTGCATATAGCATTCTGGTTGCAACCTTGTAAGAGGACAAGTCTCCTGTCGAGTCCATATTCTCCTTTACCTTCTTCCAAATTGGTTCTTTCCGGCATGCTGCTACCATGTATGCTTGGAACGTTCCGATCATTTCATGGACTGTTTGTAAGGTGTCGCGTTCATCTTCTATCTCGCTTTCTCTAGTTCTCTCAGGCAGGTCTTCCTCCTTGTTGTCTTCCAAGATATCGTATATCCTGTGCCAGTATTCCGTTATCGTCGGGGGCATTACTGAGACTATTGTCTTATTGGTAAGGTTTTCTAGCCGTTCCGCATGTCGATTCGGTGGTGGGCTATCAGGTCCTGGCGTTGGGAATGCCGCTATTGTCTTGGTCGTAAGGTTCTCTATTGGTTCGGGCTCCGGCATTTGGAATGCTGGGGCTTCCAGGTGTAGTAGTGCTGGAATTGTATAAGATCTGGGAGTCAGCCGGGCAAGGGTGGACGGCCCTTCTCCTGCACTAATTGGTCTTCCGCTGACCGCTGGTTGCCATTCCCAGGCATTGATTTCCGGGGACTCCGCAGGGCTGGGGTCAATTTCTGTACTGGGGGGGCTTGGTCCTTCCCTAAGCGGGTAAGGGGTCGATTTTCCCTATCGTCTAGGATGGTTGTTCGTGAATTTGATCTCGGTTTGATGATACAGGCACTGATTCACATAACAGTGTGAGTAGTGTAATACGCTATGTTGGAGTTCTTCCGGTGGCGTATTTCGCAGAGTACACTGGTCACCCCAATCGTTTCCTGCAGTGATCGACCAGAGGCTTTCAGTGGGTACAGGGGCCTCGTTAGGGTGCTTAGTATAGGAGAAAGAAGGGGAAGTAGGGGAGAACTCATGCATGGGCTCCATTGTGCTTGATTCTTTCTCGTAGACTGTGGTACCCAAGATGACATCCACTTCCTTTGTATAGTCGTGGACAAAGGGCAGGTTCAAGTCTGATTCCCCCTCGTATACCCGGGAAAGGGCATTAGCTAAATAGTTCGTGCTTCCTGGTGCGTAGACTATTTTCGCATCGTGTTTTCCCAAGACACTTAACCATCTCACTTGGTTTCTGCTTGGGTTCTTTACTGTTGGTAGGTGTGTCAAGGGTTGGTGGTCTGTTACTATTATAAAGGAATTTCCTATAAGTACATTGTAGAACCGATTAAGCGCGTCCACTATTGCCAAGGCCTCTTTATCAGTAGTCCCATAGTTCACCTGAGCGTTGGTAAACTTCCTGCTGTGTAACGCGGCAGGCCGTGCCCTCTCATAAGTAGGTCCCCGTCCCACCCATGCTCCAACTCTTAAATCTGAGACGTCCATAACTAACCAAATTGGTTCCTCACTTTGTATGTCTATTGCTCACATGACTTGGTGATCAATAATTCCCTTTCGGACCATATCAAATGTGGTCTGGTAGGTCATTGTCCATATGAATTCGGCGTTTCCCGTTAAGTTGGTTAGCGGCGCGGTCAATATTGCATGGTGTGGGAGAAACTGGGCCGCATAGTTCACTATTCCTAGGAATCGTTGCAATTCCTTCTTGTTTTTTGGTGTTTCCAATTCTGCAATGGATGATATTTTCTGGGGGGAGGCATGGATTCCTTCGTTGTCCACTATATGTCCTAATACTTCCAACCTGTCCGTAAAAAGTACTGACTTCTTTTTGCGTGCATAGAATTTTGCTTTTCTGAGTCGATCACATACTTGGCGTATGTGTTTCTCGTATTCCTCTGATGTGTCAGAAAATATGAGAATATCATCAATGTATACCCATACAAAATGATGCAAATATACGCTTAGGAGGTTCTCCATTATCCGCATGAATGTTGCTGGTGCATTCATGTCTCCTTGTAGCATTACCTTACTCATAAATCCTCCGAACGGGGTTTTGAATGAGTTGAACTTAACACTGTCCTTGTCCACTCGTGTTTGGAAATATGTGTCGCTTAGGTCGATCTTAGTCCTGAATTTCGCTCGTCCTATTCGGTTAAGGACCTGCTGTTGGGTTGGAATCGATGGGCTATCCATGACCATGTTATCGTTTCTTACCTTCAGGTCCACCAGGTGGCGGATCCTTCCATCCGATTAGGGTTGTACAAATATAGATGCTGCTCTGGGAACCTCCAGTCGTACAATTATTCCACTTCGTAATATCTCATTTACCCAGTTCATGAGTTTTTCCTTGTAGGCTTCTGGGATTGAGTATGTTGGTTGGTTTCATAGGTCGGTTTGATCTTTTCGCCAAATATGCTGGCTAATCTTTCGCACAGTGGGTAGCATTTCAGGGACCTTGTCCGGAAATACATCCTTGTATTCTTTCAACAATTTTGTTGTATTGGTGTCTGACACCACGGCTCGTGATTCTCCGCTTGTTGGTTTGCACAGTACATGCAGTTTGTCATCGGGAAATTCCACTGCTCTACCGCCATACCTAATAAGTGCATTATGTCTTTTCTGGAATGGCATTCCAATCAGGGCGTCGTATTTTGCCCAGTTCCCTGCCAGTATCTCCTGATTTGTCCATTTGTTTTTCCCGATTCCTACGGTCAGTCCAAATTTCTTGTGGCTTGAAGAGCGGGATCCTTTCATTGCCATATTGACTGTTGTTGGTTGGAGTAGAGGCTCTGTAGGGATGCCATGGGTAGAGATAAAGGTGGCACTTATCATGGCGCAGCCGATTGTTCCCGTGTCGAATGGTACCTTTACTGTGTGGCCTTCTATGTGAACTGTTCCTTGAAGAGCATCACGGGGCCTGATTGCCAATGTTGGTTGCGTTCGCAGGCTTTCTATTTCCACTGAGTTAATTTCCACTTCATCATATTCGGTTGCTTCCATGTGGTTTGTGCCAGCCTCTCACTTAGTGGTCTTTCCTTTTCCTTTTTTGCAATAGCAATCCTTTGCGCAGTGCCCCTTCTTTCAGCATTCGAAACATGTTCCTTCCGCACGTCATTTCTGGTTCTTGTCTTTCTGCTCTTTTGAATCCTTGCGGTATGGTTTATCCTTTTTCGTATTATCCCGCGATGATGATCCTTTGCTATTCTTTTGTTGTGGTATGTCGGTTCGGTAGACTCCTGTTTCGTACAGGGTAGCTCCCTTCTGTTCGGCCCGCTTGACTATCTTGTCAAAGGAATCACCCTCCTCCTCCATGGGTTCTACCTCCTTGCGTAGTCTGCGATGCATTGCTTCATACAATCTTTGTCGCAGCGTATACTGAGACACTCTCCAGGTAGGCAATCGTCCATTATACATCAAGAGATCCGTTGCGACCAAGGTTATTCTTTCTGTTTTGCCATTTGGTACTTGCTGGATATCCTTGAACCTTTTATATAGTTCTTCCCTGTTTCGCTAGGATTGGACTCTCTCCCTCAAGTACTTTAACAGGGTCGTTCCTGGGATTTTTTCCCCACTCTCATAGTAGTTCATTGCTTGTGGGTATGCTTCCTCTACCTTTCCGGCACAGAAGCTTCCGATGTACCCTCCACTTCCTTCCTTGGTTTTGTCCACTCCATGTAGGGCAAGGTATTGAGAAGTTGTTATGACCCACCGGTCAAATACTTCTAGTTTTAAGTTGTCATTTTACCCCGTGATCTGATTCTTCTTCTGCGCCTTCTTCCTTCTTAGGTGTCCCGACAGGTATGCTGTCTTTCTTCAGTGGTTGCGCCGGTCCCTTTATGTTGCACATAAGAGGAACTGGCATAGCGTAATGGGCATGTCACGTGATTATTGGCAAAAGATCACGTGTTCGATCCCAGGGTCCATCGGAGTGTTTGGAGAATGAGTTAATTTCTACCAATGCAACGCCAGCACAAAACCCTCCTTTATGCCACCACCGAAGGTCGCCGACCGCAGGGTTTTCGCGGAATCCTCAAGAGAGGATTCCCGGCCATCCTGACAAGGTCAAACGAACCAAATCGGTCTGTTGGTTGTGGAGATAAATGCATGGAAAGATCCCTCGGCTGCACCAACGGATGGATGCCAACCGCGGGGAGGTCGGCTACTCCGATAGGTGTCCCCGGCTGTTATGTGGGCAGTAAGACCGAATTTCAAGTCCGTTGGTGGAGGAATGCGGAGGAAAATCCTGATGAGGGAACGACGCCCTAGAGGCGATCGTTCACCCATGCCCAGAAGCATGACAAGGTAGAGTCAGTTGAGGACCTACCGCGTGAAGAAACCAACACTGAGCGCCACGGGGCCTGACGGTCATTGGTGCGATAAGATCGGAGCATGGGTCCTGCAGGTTGATGCAGACAGATGAGAAATCTAGCGACATTGATAAGTCTGTCGTCGAAGCTGATCACTCCGTATGAAGAGAAAGGACCAGTAGCCGCTTGCCACGGTGAAGGGGTTCAAGTGGCTATGATTAGCACCGAGGCAGCAAGGAGAGGGGTAGGACACCCTCCCCGCTGCTGGAGGAAATCAGAGTCAAGCGGGATAAAGGTTTTCAGGGTCTACAACGTTTGCACGCAGGAAAAGTGGGAGGAACAGATAGGCCGCGAACACCCAGAAACGGAATATAAATATCGAGGTGCCTCCCACGCTTTATAGAGGATCAGCAACGGAGAAGAGATCTTATCAATATATTCATTCTACGATACAAACTACCATTTCCCCTTGATATTCCAAGTGAGCCTTCCTGGAAATCACTGCGTCACGTATCGGGCCTTAGTCCAGACTCGCTTGTCCTTAGAGTTGGCTACCGCCTAACGCTATATTGATAATGTTCTCCACCGCTGAGGCTCACAACCACCTCTTTCAAATGAGCCTGAAAGACCGGTTAGCTAAAGCTCTCAACCATCTATCTCAAGTTTACCTGCAACGAAACCCACACCTCTACCAGATCGAGTTTGATCTCACCATAAGCGAAGTCTTGGACAATGCAAACGTTCCTTTCTGGTTCAGTGATCACGGAATCAAGTGGGCCCTTACACACCTCACACTTATAGAAAGAAGGAAAAAGATGTCGCAACCATGGATCGAAGAAGGGTCAGAAGATTCTAGCAGCAGTGACATGCTGCGCGCTGCGAGACAGCAGTGGCTAATTTCCGTATGGGGGCCGGGCCAAGATAGCACCTATCCGCTCCCACCACCACCTCTCGGAGATAACATCCCACCGCGATGGCTAGCTTCCACCCCCACACCAAGGAACCCGTCAGGGCCATCAGTGCCACGAGGCCCGATGCAAAGTATGACCAAAAGACGAAGCGGGCTGAGGTTACACTCTGGGACCCCAACCCCCTTGGGCACTACCGATTTGGGTACGTTCGCCGCATACATTGAGACACTGATCGGACAGTTGGATCACAGCATCGCCGAAACCCAAAATGTTGAGATTGTCACATACGGGACCCTATCGGACGAGGGGAAAGAGACGGCAGAAGGCCTTGCTCAGGTAAGAGAGCGACTGCTGAACAGGGAAAGGTTGGTTGCAGAGGAATTGGCACTCGGGCAAAGTAAGAGTAGGAAACTCGAAGGAGAGGTAGTGGCCGAGATCACCAGGGTTAAGGGAGTGATCGAAGCAGCACTCGCTCGCATGCACGAGCGATCGGAACAGCAAGCAGGGGTCAGCTGATAGCTGCACCAGGACCTGGGACGCACCATCCAAGAATCGGTGAGTAGAGACCAAGAGCTCTACACAGGCCTGGATAGACTCCAGAAAGAGTTAGACGAGGAATGGCAAAGTCGGGGAACCCGGGAGCTGCAGTTTGTTACCCAGCTACGGATGCTTGACAAAAGGGTAACAACCGGGCTAAGGGACATGCAACAGAGCATGACCCAGATGTTTGCCCAGTCGACAAGGGAAATGACGGCACTGGTGCAGACCGCATTAGGCTCTCATCAGGAGGGATCGACCCATGATGGAGAAACCGGGCGAGGACCATCAGGGCCGTCCCAACAAGTCAAGGGAAAGGGACCGACAGAACAAAGTATCCAGCCAGAGACCATACAGGGTGGCCGGGAGGACACCGCGGCACCTCCCAATGTCGTCGGAGGAGCCGGAGACCCAGACCCAGGGGACGACGGGTCGGATAATGGAGGAGAAGGACCGAGCTGCCGGCCTGGGCCGCTGGCCCCAGGAAGACCAAGGACGGCTAAGGAAGAGGAGGGACATCAGATGATGTTGCAGTTGGCCAAGGAGTTGGCCTAACAAACTGTGTTGCATCAAAAGAAACCCGCCGACCCTCCCTTCGTATATGAAGCAAAGTCCTACCAGTATATAAAGACCTGGCTGCACGCGTGCCAGGACTACTTTAGCCGAAATCCCATGCTATGGATGGAGGATAAAGATAGGGTTATCTATGCCTTGGGAAGGACGAAGGGTGCCGATGTGACACCCTTCAGCAATTGGTATAGGAAGAGCATGGAAGGGCTTGAAGGGTATGCCGCCCGTCCTGAGTTGCTGACGTGGGAACAGTTTCGGCACGAGATCATCGTACGATTCTCACCGATCAATGAGGACTGAGAAGCTTGGTCACAGATGGGAAAGATCAAGTATGAGAAGGACATCGACAAGTACCTTCTCCAGATAGAGAACTTGAACATCAAGGCCAAGCTTCAAGGAACGGCGTGGAGGAAGATAGTCGAGGACAGACTACCAGAGGCAATACTGAGACGGTTCCCTCATAAGCAGTGCGACACGGACGCCGAATCGCTGGAGCACCTTCGTGCAGTCGGAAACAAGGAGGAGGCTTTTCTCGACAGCGAACAGCAACGACGAGAGAACCCGTGCAACTCGTCACGTTGTTCCGGACCCCTAAAACGGCGCCGGAGGGCCCGAGAAAAGGAGTGGCAGCGGGGAAAGGAAGAAGGACAGCCTAGCAAGTTCCAGAGAAATACGGCACCTAGAAACTTCAAGTCAGCAAGGTTTGCCCAAACTAACAAGCCGACCAAGACACCGGGGGTAGAGCACACCAACTGGAAGAAGGCACACGAAGGAATACCCCAAAACTTGGTCGACCAACGCAGGGAAAATAAAAGCTGCACCCTGTCCGGACTCACCAACCATAAGTGGGGACCTTGTAGAAAGGGAGCCGTTGTCGCAACGATAGAACAGCGGAAAGCAGGGAAGTTTAGGCCCCGAAACATGGAGGTTCGGAATACCGCCCCAAGGCCAGCGGTGAACTAAACCCATGTGCCACCAGCAGCTAGACTTTGGGAGTTGTCGGATCAAGAAGGGGGATAGATCGGACAACCGGGAGCCCTGTATAAAAACCGCGACCTACATTCCACGCTAGGGCAACGTCCTAGCCAAGAATGAAGACGAACCGCACTGACTGGGTTCTGAGCGTGGGCAGGAACAGAAGTGTGAAAGGCATGGGAAAGCGTGTATAACGGAGAAAGTTAACCCATCTCAGGGGGATGAAATAACGAATGACCCCCGACCTGGACGCGGGACGGTGAGACTTTATACTCCTCCCTGGGTAGAGAAGGTTGAAACCCGGCATGCATGAAAAGGGGACTGTTGCGGGGGGCAACTCAGGATAGCGCAGGAGCGCCTGAAGGTGCTCACCCAGTCCCAGGAAGGCAGCACCGGCAACGGCGAGTGGGTAGGCTACAGGTTGCTGGGCGAGACAAAGGACAGCTTGCTCGCCTTAAATCGTACACAACAGCAGGAGTCGAACACCTAAGACCGCGTTAGAAAGGTCGCTCCCTCATCTATGCACTGGTGGCATAGACTGGTATGATTAAATATCGTTATTGAGGGGAAAGAGAATAAGAAAGGAGCCGCACACTAAAGGGACTGAGTTTGTCTGAGGAGGCCTGAATGGCTGAAATTGTGCGGGCACAATAACAAACACCCAAGATTATTGAATGCCCCAAAAATGTCACGTAAACGAAGACTGGGTAACCATACGGGGGAACCAAAAGGACAGAAAACTCAAGTCCCAACACCGACACATTACGAGTGCCCTCAGGGCACAGCATACTTACAAATACAAGGAGAACGAGTACCGATTCGCGTGTTATTAGACACGGGCTCGCAGATCTTTGTCATACGAGACGCGCTAGTCCAAAAGCTGGGACTAGCAACGATAAGATGGAGTACGCCAGTTAGTATAACTGGGTTGGACGGCGCACAGTCCCAAAATGCGGGAAGGTGCTATACGACCCCTATCATGCTGGAAATAGGGGCTAACCGACATTGTTCGGAAATCACCTGTGAAGTCATGAGCCAGGGGATCCATGACTTAATAATACCTTTCAGTTGGTGGCATCGCCAACATCCCCTATCTTTCATCGAGGATGTGAGCCATTGGGAATTCCAGGCGAAGCAGTGTAATGAGCGCCTGGAACCCGAGGATGAAGGGATCTGCATTGGGTGGGACGAGAGAGTAGCCTCGGACCCCACAGCCAGATACATGGGCCGAATCGCAGGCCCAGAAGACCCCGCGGCAGTAGTAATGGAGACTCTGCCAAAAGCCTACCGGGAGTACGCCGATCGCTTCCTGCCTCAGGCAGCGGAACGCCTCCCAAACCACAATACCTTCGATCATGAGATCAAGGGAGTTAAAGGCGAGAAGCCCCCATGGGGGCCAATATACCCGTTGTCCGAAAGTGTACTACGGGCATTGCGAGAATACCTAGACAAAATGCTGCATAAGGGAAAGATTACCCCAAGCCAGTTACCCGCAGGTACACCAATATTATTTGTGCCGAAACCTGATTGAAGGTTGAGGCTATGTGTGGACTACCGCGGGCTGAACAAGGTCACCATCGCCAACAAGTACCCCCTACCGCTCATGAGTGAACTCAGAGACCGAGTAGTCGGGTCGTGTATCTTTACCAACTGGGACCTAAAGGACGGGTACCACCTGATCCGCATACAAGAGGGGGACGAGTGGAAAACGGCCTTCCACACTCGGTATGGTCATTACGAATATCGGGTAATGCCGTTCAGGCTGATAAACGCGCCCGCCACCTTCCCAGACATGATGCACCTGGTCTTGAGAAGATTCCTAGACTTGGGAGTAGTTGTATACCTGGATGGCGTGCTAATTTACTCCAAGACCGAGGAAGACCACATCAAGTTGGTAAAGGAGGTATTAACGGAGTTGCGGAAATACCTCTTAACAGTGTCTATCACTAAATCCGTATTCCACAACAAAACGGTCGAATTTCTAGGATATATAGTGAAGACGGATGGGATCACCATGAGTGATCGAAAGGTCAAAGCTATAAGGGAATGGAAGAGCCCTGAGTCCGTAAAGGACATACAAACTTTTATGGGATTTACAAACTTCTACTCAAAATTCATTAAGAACCTCTCTGGAACTTGTAAACCTATAACGGGACTATTGAAAGGCGACCCGAAGCGCTTGGCCTGGGGAAAAGAACAGGATGAGGCTTTTGAATTCCTGAAGGAACAGTTTGTGGCAGCGCCAATCCTGGCACACTTTTACCCAGACAGGAACACGGGTGTGGAAACGGATGCTAGTGACTTCGCGCTAGGGTGCGTCCTATCACAATACATTGAGAAAAGGCTGCACCCTATAGCATTTCACTCCCAAAAGCTCAACTCGGCAGAATGCAACTATGATGTCCACGATAAACAGTTGCTCGCCATAGGTGAAGCATTCAAGGAATGGCGTCACTACCTTGCAGAAACTAACGAGCCCATCACGGTATTTACAGACCATCAGAATCTACAATACTTCCTCATGACCAAGGCCTGGAGTACCAGGCAGATAAGGTGGGCACAGAAGATGGCAGATTTCAACTTCAAAATTCGGTACTGACCAGGATCGAGTGGCGGGAAACCGGATGAACTAAGCAGACGGCCGGAGTACTGTTCTGAGGGGGGAGCTGTGCAAAGCGAGAAGCTCTCAATTCTAAATCCCGTACATTTTAACCAGGTTATGGTTATAGTGGTAGGACAAGAGGAGGAACCTGGCCTAAGTCGGAAGACACGCGAACCGGAGTACATCCAAGCCATGAGGTTACACCCGGAGGCTCGATTTCCAACAAGGGGCTCAAGCGAAGCAGCAGGACACGACCTGTACACGCTGGAAGAAACAGTAGTCCCTGCGCGCGGACAAGCGACAGTAGCCACCGGAATAACCTTGGAGTTACCAGCGGGAACATACGGCCGAGTAGCTCCAAGAAGTGGCCTTGCCGCCCGCCATGGCATTAGGGTTGCGGCAGGAGTCATTGACAAGGACTACCGAGGAGAGGTAAAGGTGTTACTGTTCAACCTGAAGGACCGGGACTACCACGTGGGGAAGAGCGAACGGGTTGTGCAGCTCGTAATAGAAAGGATTCACGATGAGGAACTCCACGATGTGATGGAGCTGGCGGATACCGTGAGGTGTCAGGATGGATTCGGAAGCACGGGAACCTGTGTGGTCGCAACCCAGACCAAAACTAGTCAACTAAGGGAAGAAAGCGGGCTAAACCAATACTTCGATGAATGAGATCAGGGACGACATAAGGCCCTGACGACGGAAGAAACCGCGCTGACCAATGCAGTAGTGGTCAAGGCGACGGCAAGGAGGTTTGACACGCAATTCCTAAAACAGGTAGAGGAGAAGTGAGAGGCGGACCAGGACTGGAAGGTGAGGAAGAAGGAGTTGGAAAGACTCCGAGATGAAGGAAAAAGTATGCCAACGCACTGGTCTATAGAGAATGGCCTCCTGTATTGCAAGGGGCGGCTGTTCATTCAAAAGGAGGAGGCGCTGCAAACGCTGATTGCTCATAGCAGCCACGACTCCAGGGTCGTTGGGCACTTCGGCCAGGAAAAGACTGTGGAAATCATAACCAGGAACTTCTACTAGAAGGGGCTTGCGGAATGGGTCAATGACTACATGAGGTCATGTGATCAGTGTCAACATAAACAAAGTGCCATGGCACACGAGGTACGGGTGTCTACAGCCATTAGAAATACCTTACGCAGGATGGACCTCCATCTCTGCCAACTTCATAACACAGTTACCGGAATCAGAAGAGAATACTCAAATCATGGTAGTAGTCGACCGCTTCACCAAGATGGCCCACTTTATAGGGCTAAAAGAAAATGCGACGGCACAGGACGTAGCCCGGGTGTTGCTCCGGGAAGTGTCGAAACTACAGGGGCTGCCGACGGAAATCATCTCGGATATGGATGCGAAGTTCGCGGGAGAATTCTGGGAATCCCTCTGCAAACTCCTAGGCATTAAGCGAAAAATGTCAACGGCGTACTATCCTCAAACAGACAGGCAGACAGAGAGAACCAACCAAGTGCTGGAAGGCTATCTCCGAAGCTTTGTCAATATGATCAGAATGACTGGGACCAACTACTCCCGTTAGCGGAGCATGCCTACAATAACTCCGTTACGAGTGCGCACAGACTCACTCCCTTCTATGTGAACCATGGATACCACCCACTGACGGAGTGGGTGAAGGAGCGCGAAGCTCGAAACCCAGGAGCCACCACGTATGCTCACTGGATGAAGGAAATAGATGGACAGTCGATGGCAACCTTGAAGGCAACCAGAGAAGCAATGGGATGGTACCATGACCAGAAAGTAAGGCCACAACTGAACTTTCAGACGGGCGACTTGGTGATGCTTAATGCCAAGAACATACATACCAAACGACCCTGCAAAAAGCTTAGCCCAAAACTATATGGGCCCTTCAAAATCCTGCAGCCATGCAGAAACCGAACCTTCAAGCTGGAGATCTCAGAACGCTGGAAGATCCACCCTGTCTTCCATGTACTATTGTTAGAGCCATATCGGACATCCGTTCGACCGGCTTGGGAACAACCTCCCAGAGCGCTAGAGGAACTAGATGGCGATTTGGAATGGGAGGTTGAAAAGAAAGTCAAATGTGAGGTCATTTCATATACTCGCAGGGTTCACAGACGCAGTAAGAGGATCCAGGAGCTTAGGTACTTTGTGAAGCAGCAAGGGTGCTCGGAGGATGAAAACACCTGGGCGCCACCGGAACATTTGGGACATGCGGCGGAGTTGGTAGAATGGTTCCACGGGGAGAACCCAGAGATGCCGCGGATATAGAGTAAGGATGGCAAGGAAAGGTTTTCCTAGGCGTGGACAAGCAAACGCGGACAGGTTTTTCACCCTATCTTGCCAAGTCCTTAAAGGAGTTTAATTTGTACACTATTAGAAGAATAGAGTTCTAGAGATTCGGGCCGAACTCTTATAGAGGGGAGCTCGTGTTCCACATAGGACGAGCTGGTATCGCGTAATAGGCATGTCACATGATTATTGGAAAAAGGTCACGTGTTCGCTCCCAGGGTCCGTCAGGGTGTTTGGAGAACAAGTTAATTTCTACCAATGCAACACCAGCACAAAACTCTCCTTTACGCCACCAGCGAAGGTCGCCGACTAAGGGGTTTTCGCGGAATCCTGAAGAGAGGATTCTCGGCCATCCTGACAAGGTCGAGTGAACTAAATCGGTTAGTTGGTTGTGGAGATAAACGCATGCAAAGATCCCTCAGCTGCGCCAATAGATGGATGCCAACCAGGGGGAGGTCGGCTACTCCGATAGGAGTCCCCGGCTGCCATGAGAGCAGTAAGACCGAATTTCAAGTCCGTTGGTGGAGGAATGCGGAGGAAAATCATAATGAGGGAACGACGCCCAAGAGACAATCGTTCACCCACGCCTAGAAGCATGACAAGGTAGAGTCAGTTGAGGACCTACTGCGTGAAGAAACCAACACTGAGCGCCACGAGGCCTGATGGCCATTGGTGCGATAAGCTAGGAGCATGTGTCCTGCAGGTTGATGCAGACGGATGAGAAATCCACCTACATTAAGAAGTCTGTCGTCGGAGCAGAACAGTCCATACAAAGAGAAAGGACCAGTAGCCGCTTGCCATGGTGAAGGGGTTCAAGTGGCTATGATTAGCACCGCGGCAGCAAGGAGAGGGGTAGGACACCCTCCCCGCTGCGCGAGGAAATCAGAGTCAAGCGGGGTAAAGGTTTTCAGGGTCTACGACGTTCGCATGCAGGAAAGGTTGGAGGAATAGATAGGCCGCGAACACCCAGACACGGAATATAAATACCAAGGTGCCTCTCACGCTTTATAGAGGATCAGCAACGGAGAAGAGATCTTATCAAGATATTGGTTCTACGATACAAACTACCATTTCCCCTTGACATTCTAAGTAAGCCTTCCTAGAAATCACTGGGTCACGTATCGGGCCTTAGTCCAGACTCGCGTGTCTTTAGAGTTGGCTACCGCATAACACTTTACTTTACCTCGGCTGGGGGGAAATAGCCCAGGAAAGGCTGGTTGCTGCCTTTGCTAATTCATCAGTCGATTTGCTAAAGGTCTGCTTGGCCAAGTCTCGTGCTAGTTGTCCTTCTGCTTCGTCGATCGAGAATTCGCTCTTTGGCCCTTTTGTTTTCTCGGGTTGCCTTTTCTTGGTAAGGCCTTCTCGTATGACCGGCTTCCCACCTTGGGTCTCCAGTGACTCCATTGTGTCATCTTGGCAGAGCCGAACCTTTCGTGGTTGTACCGCTCGCTGATACTAGCTTCTCTGTTGGACCATTCATAGGTTGATCAGACCAAGTCCCTGCAGGTTGCTTAACACCTTGCGGAGGTTAAAAAAATGCCACATGTTCGGGCCTGGCCCTAGTCACGTAGCGGGACAATAGGAGTAGATGGCTTCGTGATCAATACGAAACGACCGCCGCTTGCTAAAGCAGGCTTCGAACAGGGTATCATAGGAGATGAAAGAAGTAACCATTCAACCAACTATATTTTAAGAATACTGTTGGTCGAAGTCTGCTGTTTCCATCGTGGGAATCAGTGGTCTTTAAATACAGCATATCGCTTATTTCCAGCATGACCAATATTGCAAAACAATGTGTGTATCAACCGATGGCACACAAAACACTACCAGTGTCAAGTGATACCGTGAAACCAAACATAAACCAATCTGCGTATCAACCGATAGCATAAGAAACAATACAAGTATCAAACGATACCGTGAAACCAAACATAAAACAATCCGTGTATCAACCGATAGCACATGAAACAACACAAGCATTAAACGATACTGTGAAACCAAACATGAAATAATGTGTGTATCAACCAATAGTACACGAAACCATACAAGTATCAACCAACACTGTGAAACCAAATATAAAACAATATGTGTATCAACCAATAGCACACGAAACAATACAAGTATTAACCGATACTGTGAAACCAAACGTAAAACAACCTAGTACCCGTACCAGTTACATAAGCAACGCATATTTCCAAACACGGGTGGACAAAGACAGTGTTAAGTTCAACTTATTCGAGACCCCTGTTTGAGGATTTGTAACCCAAGTAATGCTACAAGTAGACATAAATGCACCAGCAACATTTATGCGAATAATAGAAGACCTCCTGAGCGAATTCCTACATCACTTTGTATGGGTCTACATCGATGATATTCTCATATTCTCAGATACACCAGACCAGCATGAAAGACACATATGGCAGGTATGTGATCAACCCAGAAAGGCAAAATTCCATGCAAGCAGAGGGAAGTCAGTTCTCTCTGCAGACAAGATTGAAGTACTAGGACCATCGTGGATAGTGAAGGATTCCATGCATCCGCCCAGAAAGTATGGTCTCTCGCAGGTTGGAAAACGCCCCAGAACAAAAAGGAATTGCAATGCTTTCTGGAAATAGGGAACTATGTGGCCCAGTTCCTCGCGCACCATGGGACCACGACAGCACCATTAACGGACTTAACGGGAAATGCCGAGTTGGTATTGACAACAACCCATCAAACTGCATTCGAAATAGTACAAAAACGAATTTTCGATTACCAAGTCATGCGACCAATAGATATAGGAAGCAAGGAACCAATTTGGCTAGTAACGGACCCCTCTGATTTGGGGATAGGGGCATGGGTGGGACAAGGACCCACCTACGAGTCGGCGCGACAAGACGCGTTGCACAGCAGGAAATTTACAAAGGTATAGATGAATTATGGAACCACCGATAAAGAGGCCTTGGTAATAGTGGCAGCGCTTAACCGGTTCCACAATGTACTAATGGGAAATTCCTTTACAATAGTTATGGACCACCAACCCCTAACACATCTACGAACGGCAAAGAACCCCAGCAGAAAGCAAGTTAGATGGCTTAGTGCCTTAGGAAAGTAGGACGTGAGGATAGTCTACGTGCCAGGAAGTATGAACTATTTAGCTGATACACTTTCCCGGATATATGAGGGGGAATCAGACTTGAATCCACTCTATGTCCATGATCATACAAAGCTATCAAACGACATCTCGGATAACACAGTCTATGAGCAAGAATAAAACATGATGGAACCTGAAGTGGATAACTCCCCTACCTCCACTCCTAACTTATACACTGTGTACCCTAACAAGGCTCCTGTACCCTCTGACAGCCCTTGCTCCATGACTGCAGGAAATGATTGGGGCGACCAGTGTACCCTGTGAAAAACACCATCTGAAGAACTCCAACACGGCACGTTGCACTACTCGCACTGTTATGTGGATCATTGCCCATATCATCAGACGGAGATCAAATTCACAAATGACCACCCTAGACGGAAGAGCAACCCAACCCCTCACCCGTTGAGTGATGAACCAAGCCCGCCAAGTACAGACATCAACCCGAGCCCTGCGGAGTCCCCTGAAATCAATGACTGGGAATGGCAACAAATGATTGGTGGAAGACCACATAGTGCTGGGGAAGGGCCGTCCACCCTTGCCCAGCCAACGCCCAGGTCTTGTGCAATCCCGGCACTGCTAAACCCGGAAGCCCCGGCTTTCCATATGCCACAACCACATAGTCCGCCACCGGTTGAATGCAGGGAACCGATACATGACCTTACCTATAAAACAATAGCACGGTTCAGGATGCCAGGAGCTGATAGCCCACCACCTATTGGGCGCGCAGAACGACTAGAAAGTCTAACGCAGGAAAGGATAGTTTTAGTTGTACCCCCAACAATGTGTGAATATAGATGAGAACTTTATGAGATCTTGGAACACAATGAGGAGGAAGACCTACCTGAGACAACCAGAGGAAGTGAGAGAGAAGATGAACGCGACACCTTACAAATAGTCAATGAAATGATCAGAACATTCCGAGCACACATGGTTGCAGCATACCGCAGAGAACCAATTTGGAAAAAGGTCAATAAGAGTATGGACTCCACAGGAGATTTCTCCTCCTCCAAGGTTGCAAATGGAATGCTGTACGCAAAAACCAGAGACGGGGAAGACTGCCGGTATATCCCAAACGGCTCCACATATGTGAATACGACATTAAGGGAGTATGTTATTAGCGAAACCTAACACAAAGGCTACCAGACTGTTGAACGAAACTTACGGTACACTACTGCGTACCCATTTTGGCCTGCAATGCGAAAGAACTTCAGAGCCTATGTGGCCCAATGCCACACATGCCAGAGAAATAAGGAACCTACAAAATTACCTGAAGGAAAGACTCAGACAATTACACTACTGGCAGAAATCTTCGAATCGATAGCCATTGATCTTGCGGGACCATTCCATAATTCATGGGGATATGACACAATCCTGGCTGCGATGGATAGATTTTCACAGTTCACATGGCTCATACCTAGAACTAAGCAAGTAACAGCAACAACAACCTGGGAACTTCTGCGCAAGAAAATATTTACACCCCATGGCTACCGAATATTTCTAGTAAGCAATGCTAACCCACGATTCCAGTCACATGTGTGGAGACAGCAGTGTCGATCACTAGGCGTTGAGCATATCAAGGCGGCACCAGGCCATCATGAAACGAATGGACAAGTCGTAAGGAAAATTTGAGAATTAAAGACAACTCTTCGCAACCTAGTCAATGCAAGACAAAACAATTGGTTTGATGCCATACAGGAAACGGCAGCATACCTAAATGCAGGATGGTTAGAAACCCCCGGTATGTTACCATATACAGCTATTTTTGGGAGAAACTACCCACTACTGCTACCCGGGAATTTCTAGACCTCAGCAGTACCGGCCGCCGACGAATTGCTGAATAGACACCAAGCAATCTGGAAGACTACATTTAATGCTATCAAACTAGCGTGATTTAGAAGCACAAGAATGGTAGCAAAAGGGCACAGACACTATACACCGATAGGCACAGGTAACCTGTTATTCATTTATGGAAACCTTTTCGCAACGGAATCAGGACGAAGCAAGAAACTGTAACGGCACTGGCGAGAACCACGCAAGATATTTGAATATGATGACCATACACAAAACTAAATGGTAGAAATGGACGGCAGAATGTACAGAAAGCGGCAAGCAACATTCCACACATCTACTGTGAAAAAATACCTCCCTAACGACAATACCACCTTCCCAGGAAGAAGCCACACAAAGCCGCCTCCAATCACGCTAAACGAAAAACCAGAATGGGAGGTGAAGGTGATACGAGACCACAGGAAATGCTATGACCGCAACCAGTTTCTGGTAAAATGGGCGGCATACCCAGAAACAGAAAACTGTTGGGAACCACGCGAAGGATTAGGAAATGTGATGGAACTAGTAAACCAATGGTGGGAGGACAACAAACCACAGGCCGAGCTAGCCCCTACAATAAACTGTCTAGCGGTGGCATGGAGCCTAACCCTGCCAGAAATAGAACACCTCCGTCCGGATACTGATGAAATGATAGAAGATGGATTTTGATTGGCCCATTTTGAGAGCGATTTTGCAAGCAGCGAAGACGAGAATCGGGTTATGGAAGATGAAGCAGCATACCTAGCTCGGCTGGCTGAGGTTAAGTACTGGAAATACCAAGAGAAGGAAACACACCATGTAACAGCCTTACCAAGTCAAACTATGAGCAAGTGCCATGGAGACTGCGCCATCAGCTAATGGAACTGTTGGTGAACCGTAACATTATCTCTAGACGATACCTTACACACCGATTATTCACACATATTTGGAACAAAGCCATAGATATAACAACCAAGTCAACGGGAAGGATGAGGGGTGAAACAGTGGCTAACATATTGTGCTTTGGAAGCAGATGTTACCTGAGCACAGAAAAATGTGAGATGTGCATGGAGACGGAAGAAACCGAAAATAAACACCACCACCTTCCCCTGAACACCTAAGCGAGGCCAACACCGGGACATAAACACCACCACCTTCCTCTGAACACCTAAGCGAGGCCAACACCAAGACATAAATACCACCCACCCTCCCTCAAACTCCCGCGAAGAAAACACACTACTAGACCTCTAAAAAACTGAAAGAAAAACTTTGAACCTCTTACCAACCTTTACCCCTTCATGAAAAATGTTGTCCTACGAAGAAATAAGTATCAAGGGACGACACCTCATTATGGATGAACTACTGCACAATGGAACCATCCCGCTACGGGCATACTGGACGATATTGTGCATTGACCACTACGACGATTCCGGACCGATCGATATCGAAATGGAGAACTGGCAAGATCGAACAGTCCGAAACTACAGCGACCTACCACACTACAAAGAATCAGGTTGCCTTTTGGGCGAAGGACCCTGTCAAGGGTGCTTGGAGAGATGGCTGGAAGGGGGGGAATGGAGGTTGCAGGACGACGTGAGAATGTTGGCAGATAGCGATGACAATGAGAATGGGTCCTATGTGGACTTTCAGGAGAATAGCAGGTTCACCAACTATTAGGATTTCATTAGGTTATTTTAACTTTTAAATTGTTATTTTATTTTGGGAGTGTAACCGGTACGGGTACTAGGTTATTTTTTGTTTGGTTTCACAGTATTGGTTGATACTTGTATTGCTTCGTGTGCTATCGGTTAATACACATATTGTTTTATGTTTGATTTCACAGTATCGTTTGATACTGGTATTTTTTTGTCTGCTATCAGTTGATACACACATTGTTTTATGTCTGGTGTCTCAGTATCGTTTCATACTTGTATTGTTTCGTATGCTATCGGTTGATACACATATTGTTTTATATTTGGTTTTACAGTATCGCTTGATACCTGTATTGTTTCGTGTGCTGTCGGTTGATACACACAAGGTTTTGGAATATCGTGCATACTAGAGATAAGCGATATGCTGTATTTAAAAGACTGCTGATTCCTGCAGTGGAAAGAGCAGACTTCGACAGACAGTATTTTTAATATACTTGGTTGAACAGTTACTTCTTTGATCTCCTATTACACCCCGTTCGAAGCCTCCTTTAGTTAGCAGCTCTCGCTTCTTGTTGATCAAGAAGCCATCAGCTCCTATCTTACCGCTACGTGACTAGGGCCTGGCCCGAACACATTACAACTGTTGTTGCTTGTGGGGCGTATATGTCATGTCCGCCTGCTTCGCTTGAGCCCCTTGTTGGAATCTGAGCTTCCGGGTGCATTTTCACAGCTCGGGCGTATTCCAGTTCTTGTCTTTTCCGATCTGGACCAAGTTCCTTCTCCTGTCCTACCACTATAACCACGACCTGGTTAAAATGTTCTGAGTTTAAGATTGAAAGCTTTGCACTTCAGGCAGCTCCCCACTGGGGATAGTACTCTTGCAGTCTGCGTAATGCATCCAGCTTTCCGCCACTTGACTCTGGTTGGCATACAATTTTGAAGTTAAAATCGGCTAACTTCTGTGCCCATCTTATCTGTCTGGCACTCCATGCCTGGATCGTAAGGAAGTATTGTAGATTCTGATAATCGGTAAATACCTGTAATGACCCAGCATATATGAGCTATGGCAGCTAGAACCTACACCCATGCAGGAAGCCAGGGGGCAAACTGGTTGTAACTGGCAGGCAAGGAAGTACTTGACCTATGGAGACACGATGGTATGGGCTCAGAGGTGAACTGAAATCGCTGTCCTGGTACCTAGCGACTTGGCTACACCCAGTAGCAGTGCCAGCGTACATAGGGACCTCTGAAGAGGCAGTTGCTCCTCTAAGCCGGGTACCTGGAGAAAGGTCAGAAGTGTCTATCTCTGGCAACGGAATAGGCAGGGTAATAGAGTGAAGTTATCTTGTCTACCGGACAAGGATACCCTACCCTCAGGATCAGGTTACCATGCCATGGAGCTCAGATTACGCTGCCCAAAGTCCTGAGTTACCCTCACTTTCAATAGGAAGTCCCTCTGGGGGTTTGGGAAAAATGACCGCAATGTTTGTCATACGCGGTTATGCACAATACTGGAGTCTCAGGTTCTGGGAAAGGCTATTGGACGAGCTACACATCTCCACAGAGGCTGCAAATTGGAGACATTATTCCTATCATGCCCCTCCAGCCCCGCCTTAATGCTCGGACCTCATGGGCAAACGGTTGCGTAGTTGTGTGCAGTCTAGTAAAGAGGGATCTTTGCAGACCTGCTTGCAACACCGTATACGTTGCTACTGTCCGGTCGACTAAAAGCTGTTTGCCAGATATATGCGGAGGTATCAGGGGGAAGATGGAGTACCTCCTGCAAGTTGTTTGGAGTAGACCAGACCAAATCTGGCGGAGTTAACAGGAGTTACCTGTACTAGTCCCGACAGTAGTCGCCAATGGTACTGTGGCCACCAGGCGAGTGTTACACCTACCAACCCAGATTGTGTTCCCAATACTATAGGCTGTACAAGGGAAGTGTAGAGGCACTAAAAACAAGATTGCTACCACAGGTAAGGTGGATCTGAGGCAGTGGTCATAGGTAGCGCCCATTGGATTACTCCCTGACCACTGTATCCTGCGGAAGACAAGAGAAGCCTGAGAATCGTAATTAGTACATAGATAAACTGCTAATGGTAGCTTGCAGGGTCATGTAGAGATCAATGCACATGGGAAGGGTATCATAGATAGTCCAGTTCATCAGGTGTCTTGACTGTTAGCCACTAGTAATGCACCGATGCGAAGAGGTTTTCACTCCAGTGGGCAAAATGGAAATGTGCCGCAGAAACGATAACTGCAGAAGATAAATGCCCACTAGAGTGTGTCGACCCTTGTGTGCCCAAACGATATGCCAGAAGACATGTCCGACCACCCTTAGTGGCAAAGGGTGTGCTTGAATAGTTGGAGTAAACTGATGGGAAAGTTTCTGGTATAAGTTAAAACTACTTGAACGTCTATACGAGAACTCTCCTACTCCAACAATCAATCCTCTTCAGACCTTAATTGAGTGAAGTGTCAGGCTTAATGATATTAAGTTTTACGGTTTACTTTACTCTTACATCAGTCTAAACTTTTGGCGATAAGTTTGCAGTTGTTTGGTGCGGTCGCAATCTTGGGATCCATGTTCCTAAGGGTGCTCCCATTATAGGATATCGTTAAGCGACCTCCTCGCTTAACCACTGTCCTGATTAATTGTTTATTGACCTTCAGCACTGACCTTGCATGAATACTGGTAACCTTGTCTGGAGCAAGTAGCCCAGGGTGGAAAGCGCAATGCCTAGTACTGCACATCAAATGACTAGGCAATCCAACCTGAAGTAAGAGCTTGGTCGTGACGAAGATACTGCCAACACATTTTCGGCACTGGTCTTCATGGACGTTTGCCGTATTGAATGGGACGGTTACAAGTTGATTTTAGAGGTCGCCCTTATTCAGTTGCTGCCGGAATCCATCGATCACATGATTACAAACCCTTGTGCTGCACTGCTCCGTTTTTCTAAGATTCTACCCTTGTCTACAATATGGCCCCTCCCCTGTGAGAAGGGTACCCTTCTGCAAGTTCTCGCAGATGTTTGTTGAACATTGTATCATCCAGGAGGTATCCCACTCGGTCACCAAAGTGAAGCCGAACCTGAAGAACTGCAACAACCAGGAGCAGCAAGTGTTCTGAAAACGGATCACTAAGGCAGTGGTGGGATGGATGAAAGTGCAGCAGGAGGCATACCTGTGAATGCTACGGGATCAGCAAGCATTATAAACTTGGATGGCAGCATTGGAAAAGGCCATTAAAGGAGGGTATAGTATTGATGCTGAGAATGATGTGCTGCTGATAGAGGCTGCGCGCCCATTTCCACTCGTCCATACCAAATCCGAGAATTATTGGATGGAATTGGCCATGAGAGCCAGAGATGAACAAGGGAGGTCATATCTAAGCCCAGTGGGTATACTAATGCTAGAAAGTCTCAAGGGCAAAGGCTACAGCTACACCTCTTCCTTCACAAGAGCATCGATGGGCTCTCTACCCATCCCCTTCTCAATCACCCACAGTCTTTCAGGTAGTTTGGCGATTGGACCAACTGATGGATATCAGTTCAAGAAAGGGAGGTCAAGGCTGAAGGGCATTACGGCACCAGATCCGCCTGACCCTACTCCTCCTCCAACCCCTGCTCTTATTATTTCTTCCACAACCCCTTCTATTGCCACTCGCATATCTCTCATCGCTGTCCCAAGACGCACACCTCTACCAGTCCTGTTAACCTGTCCCTGACCCCTCTTCTATCATCACCTTCCCACCTGCAGTGTTGGTTACCCCAGGGTTCCGACCACTACGGGCTGCATCACCTGGACCTTTTGAACAAGTACGACGGCTGCAAGAGTGAGCACCCGAGGCTCTATCACAGGAAACCCCAATCCCTGGACCTGGGACACCTGCCTGTTCTGTTCCTTGGGCACCAGTGATTACCTCTGCCCCCACAAAACCAACTCTCCCATCTGTGCTCCCCATGATCACAAGCGCCGAGTCTGACAGCCAAGACGAGTTCTGTCAGTCAGGCTGCAAATTGCAAGAGACCAGCATGGGGTGGATTTATTACAACTCATATGGGTATAGGACAGAACTATGGACCACGGTAAGGAATAGAAGAAGGCAGAGGGAAGAAGATGGATGACCAACATGTGGGTATTGTGGGTCACAGAGGCATGCTGGCCCCCCAATGCAACCCCTGAGTTGTCCCGAGCTTCAGGCATTTCTGCAAGTAACCCAGGCGGCTTCTAATCCAACTCCTGAGAGTGGGTGATGCCCCATTCCACCACCAGCATCAGTACTATCAGGGGCTAACCCCCTAAAGGATGGGACTGAGGATGGCCAGGAGGAACGGTTTGATAGGTATGATAGACCATGGGAAACCCAAGGCGGAAAGGCTGGGGGTAGTAGAGATGGAAATGTGCCAATTGGCGGCAGTGGAGCAGGAGTGGGAGGAGATTCAGGGAACTCTGACTATGACAGTTCGGATGATGATAATGCTGATTCTCTCCCAGATTTAACCCCCGTCCTTGGCACTTGTAAGGATAATTAGAGCGATGAGAAGAAATGATAGTAGGACTGCCATGCTAAGAAGCTATCAGAGGAATTACAGTGTGGATCGACCTCACAGCCATCCTTCAGATAGTGGCAGAAGGAGTAGGAAAAGCAAAGTGGTATTCTGGTATTTAAAGGAAAGGTCACCGAACTTGCCAGGTTCCTGACACTGGTGTTGGTTAAGTTTCAGTACTTTGTCAGGTGCAGGTTGACCGATTTGGACAAGATAAACCTGGTGATACCACTTTTAGAAGAAACCGCCCAGGCATGGTATTTAAGGCTGTACTCCTATATCAATAAGGAGGTAGCCAAACATACTAGAGTTCATGTTAACAACAGTAACCTGTTGCAAATGTGGAAAGAATTCCAGGAATGGATCGAATGAAGCTTTGGTAGTGACCACATAGAATGAGACTGCTCCCTTCCCGAGTGGCGAGTCTTGGTGATAAAGCCACCGGCACACCACATTGATGAATACCTGGATAAGATAATTCACTACATGTATAAGCTTAGCTATACAGACCCAGTACAGGTACGAGATAAGGTATGCTCGAGCATTACCTAAGAGGTTTAGAATGCATGGGCACTTGAGGAGCTCCATCCAACAGACTTGAATGACTACCTGGATCTTGTTCGGAAAGTTGGACAAGGGCTGGAAGACAAGAACTGGTTTAGTAACCGTGTTATCCACCGTGTTCAACGGTCTCCGCTAACTGACAAGAAAGACAATAGGTCATTGACTTCCAGAAGTTTTAAACAGAAGAAAAAGGGTTCAGGCACACAGAACCAGAGGCCTACCAAACCTGCTAATTTCAACGTGGGGAAGCAGGCAAAGCGGGCGACTTCTGAGTATGCCATAGTACATAAGGAAATCCCATCGACTTTGACAGGATGTTGGAGAAAGCACAACCAGTACAGCAAGTGTGGACAAACGGGTCACTTCTAGAGGAAGTGTCCCACAACATCCCGAATTGTTTGTTCACCTAAACGGGCTTGTGGGTTGAAACAGTCAGCCCCGGTAACTGCGCCTGCAGGTACGAACAAGTGGCTAAACTGGATTGAAGTGCCACCACCGGCCTCCATGGCGAGGGCACTTGAAGTCCGACAGGCATCACCTCAGAACATGGAGGTTGATACTGACAGCTTGGATTAGGTAGGAATCTATTCTGCTTAAGGTATAACCTAACTAACCCATATCCATAGACCCATGATAGATGGATGGAAAGGAACCCAGGAAGTGGCTTCTAGGATGAGCAAGTACCCCTCTACTGCATGAACTAGCCTGGTACCTACTACACGCAGGTGGTGTGGGCAGATAGGCATTGCGGCCCGTGCGCAGTGGAATGAGCTTTCTTTCCTTTATTGGGTTTCTGGTTATTTCCCTGGTTCTAGTTATACGCAGTTCTTTCGGGATTTCATTAGCAGGATGGGCAAGTCCTAGCACATTATTTGGGTTGAGGCTGGTTGAGGTCTTCCTCGAGGAGACACATGACATTGAGGATGCTGTAATAACCCAGCATAAATGAGCTATGGCAGTCGGAAGGTTTACCCATACAGGTAGCCAGGAGGTGAACTGGTAGGAACTGACAGGCAAGTAAGTACTGGACCAACAGAGACCCAATGGCGTGGGCCCCAAGATGAACAGAGTTAGCTGGCCAGGTACTTAGGTACCTGGGTAAACCTGGGAAGTGGTGTCAGTGTACTTAGGGACCTCAGAAGGGCAGTTACTCAGCTGGGCCGGGTAACTGAAGAAAGGTCCGAAATGTCTATCTCCGGTAATGGGATAGACAGGGTAATAGGAAAAGGTTATCTTGTCCACCAGACAAGGTTACCCTACTCTCAGGATCGGGTTACCCTACCATGGGGCTCGGGCTGTCCTGCCCAAAGTCCTGGGTTATAGTACCTTTCAATACGAAGTCCCGCGGGGAGTTGGGGAAAAATGACCAGAAGGTTTCGCACAGGAAGCCAGGCATAATACTGGAATCTGGGTGTCTGGGAGATGCTATTGGGCGAGCTACGCAGCTCCGAAGAAGCTGTAAACTAGAGACATTATTGCTATCATACCCTGGCGCCCCTGCCTTGAGGCCCGGATGCCATGGGCAAACGGTTGGGGTGGTTGTGTGCAGTCTAGCGAGGAAGGATCTTTGAAGACCTGCTTGCAACACCGTATACGTCGCTGCTGTCCAGTCGACTACAGGCTGTTGGTAGGATATACAGGAGGGCATAGGGTGGAAGGTGGAGCACCTCCTGCAAGTTGCTCAGAGTAAAACAGGCCAAAACTGACAGAGTTAACAGGTGTTAACCATAGGGGTCCCGAAAGAAGTCCGGGGTAGTGCCGGGGCAGCTGCAAGAGTTTTACACCAAGCAAGCCCGCAAGTGTCCCCAATGCCATAGGCTCTGAAAGAGAAGTGCAGAGACTCTGAAAGCATGATTCCTGCCACCGGTAAGGCGGATCCAAGGTAGGGGTCATGGGTAGCACCCATTGGACCCCTCCCAGATTACCATATCCTGCGGAGGACACCAGAAGCCCGCAAATCGTAAATAGTAGAATGATAAACTGCCCATCGTAGCTTCCAGGGCCAAGTAGGGATTAATGCATATGGGAAGGGTTTCATAGATAGTCTAGTTCATGTGGCATCTTGACTGTTAGCAACTAGCAAGATGTCGATGCGTAGGAGTTGTCACTCCGGTGGGCTAAATGGAAATGCACCTCAGAAATGATAACCGCATAAGGTGAATGCTGACTAGAGTTTGTCGACACATGCATGCCCGCAGGATGTGCCAGGAGACGTG
This sequence comes from Tuber magnatum, assembly GCA_003182015.1. Classification (NCBI taxonomy): domain Eukaryota; kingdom Fungi; phylum Ascomycota; class Pezizomycetes; order Pezizales; family Tuberaceae; genus Tuber; species Tuber magnatum. Next base: position 753,237 of record PYWC01000070.1, on the reverse strand, counting down.
TGGGACCACCCTTAGCAGAGAAGGGTGTGCTCAAATAATTGAAGTAAACCGATAGGGTAGTTTCTAGCATAAGATAAAACTACCAAAAAGTCTATGTGGGAACTCTCCTACACCAACAATCAATCCTCTCGAGACCTTAATCGAGTGAAGCATCAGTCTAAACAATATTGAGTTTCACCATTTACTTTACTCTTACATTGGTGTGAACTTTTAGCGATAAGTTTGAAGTTGTTCGGTGAGGTCACAACCTTGGGATCCATCTTCCTAGAGGTGCCCCCATTACAGTATATTGTTAAGCGACCCCCTCACTTAACCCCTCTCCTGATTAATTGTTTTCTGACCTTCGGCACTGACCTTGTGTGAATACTGGTAATCTTGTCCAGAACAAGTAGCCCAGGGTGGAAAGTGCAATGGCTAGTGCCGAACTTCGAACCAGAATGGAATCCAACTCGGATATCAACCTGGACATCGATGAGAACCCCGGCAACACCTTTCCTGCGTCAGTTTTCACGGTTGTCCCCGGTATCGAATGGGATGGCCACCAGTTACTACGGGAGGCTGCCCCTATTCAGTTACCTGATGAATGTGTTGATCTGCTGATTACACACCCTCGCGCTGTGGCGCTTTCGTTCTTTCAAGATTCCGACCTTATACACAACATGGGCCCTCCCCTGCTGGGAGGTGTCCTCTTTAGCCATTTTTCACATGAGAATGTCACGCCTTACATCATGTGTGAGGTATCCAAGTTCCTGGAGCAAGCCAAGTGAGAAATGAGAAACCGGAACAACCAGCAGCAGCAGGTGTTCCGGAAACAGAATACCACCGCAGCAGTGGAATGGATGAAAGTTCAGCAGGAGGCATGCCTGCACATGGTGAAGGACCAGAAGGCATTGAAGGATCGAATCACAGTATTAGATGGGGCCTTGCCCAGAGGGTATAGTATTGCTGCTGAGAATGACATGCTGATGATAGAGGCGACGCTCCCACTTCCACTCATCCATACCAAGCCAGAGAATTTCGGGATGGAATTGGCCAGGAGAGCCAGAGACGAACAATGGTGGGCGTACCTAAGCCATAGGGGTATACGAATGCTGGAGTGCCTCGAGGGAGAAGGCTACAGCTATACATCGCTGCTCACAAGAGCATCAACCGGCTCTATGCCACTCCCTTCCGCAAGCGCCCGCAGTCATTCAGGAAGTCCAGCGATTGGACCGACTCGTGGACGTCGGGTCAAGAAAAGGACGTTGAAACCGAAGGGTACCACGGCACCAGACACGCCTGACCCTACTCCTCGTCCGACACCCGCTCTTATCAATTCTCCTGCAACGCCTTCAGTTGCAACTCCCATACCTCCTATCGTTGCCCCAAGACCCAAACCACAGCCAATCCCATTGCCAGTTCCTGACTCCTCTCCTACCATATTATTCCACCCACTGAGGGCGGCGTCGCGGGGATTTTTTGAGCCCGTTCAGCGCCAGCAAGAGTGAGCACCCATGGCTCTGTCACGGGGAACTCCAATTCCAGGACCCGGGTCACCCGGCCGCTCTGTTCTCTAGGCACCGGCAATTTCCTCTGCCCCTTCAAAGCCAACTCTTCCCTCCATGCTCCCCATGGTCACGAGTGGTGAGTCGGATTGCTAAGACGAGTTTTGTCTATGGGCTGGAAATCGGAAGACACCTGCATGAGGTGGATTTACTACCATTCATTTGGGTATAGGAAGGGACCCCGAACCCCGGTGAAGCACAGAAGAAGACTGAAGGAGGGAGATGGACGACCAACATGTGGGTATTGTGGGTCATGGAGGCACACTGGGCCTCCCATACAACCCCTGAGCTGTTCAGAGCTTCAAGCATTTCTGCGGATCACCCAGGCGGTGCCTACCCCAACTCCAGAGAGTGGGTGACACCCTGTTCCACCACCAGCATCAGTACCATCAGGGGCGAACCCCCCCGAGGATGGGAATCAAGATGGCCAGGAGGAACGGTTTGATGGGTGTGATAGACCACGGGTGACCCCAGGTGGAAACGCCATGGGTACTGGAGATGGAAATGTGCCACCAGGAAGTGTTACAGCGGGAGTGGGAGGAGATCCACGGGACTCTGACCATGACAGTTCAGATGAGGATGATGCCAATTCTCTCCCTGATTTAACCTGCTTCGTCGGTGCTTACAAGGATGACTGAAGAGATAAGAAAGGACGGTAGGACCACCAGGCTAAGAAGTTGTCAAGGCAACTATGAAGCGGACTGACCTCGTGGCCATCCTGCAGACAGCGGCTGAAGAAGCCGGAAAAGCTTAGTGGCATTCCGGCGTTCAAGGGAAAGGTTACCGAACTCGCCAGTTTCTTGGCGGTGGTGGAGGTTCAGTTCGAGTATTTTGCCTGGTGCAGATTGACCGATGTGGACAAGGTAAACCTGTTGATTCCCCTTCTAGAAGACACTGCCCGAACATGGTATCTCAGGCTGCATTCCGACATCAACAAGGAGGCAGCCAAGCATACTGGAGTCTCTGTTAACAACAGTAACCCATTGAGAATGTGGAAAGGATTCCAGGAATGGCTTGAACAGTGTTTCGGCAGTGACAAAGCGAAAGGAGATTTATACCTTCTCGAGTGGCAAGACCTAGTACTCAAGCCACATCACATTGATGAGTGCCTGAACAAGATAATTGACTGCATTTATAAGCTTAGCTATACAGACAGTCTTTAGGTACGAGATAAGGTATGGTCAGGTATTACCCAAGAGGTTCGCAATGTGTGGGTACTCTAGGAGCCCCATCCAACCGACTTGAACGACTACCTTGACCTTCTTCAAAAGGTTGGACACATGCTGCAGGACAACACGCAGTTCAGCAACTGTATTATCCACCCAGTCCAATGGTCCCAGCCACCAGATAAGAAGGGCGATAGGTCATCGACCTCTGGAAGGTTCAAAAAGAAGGATAAAGGTTCGCGCAGAGAGACCCAGAGGTCTGCCAAACCTGCAGACTTCAATGTGCAGAAACAGGCAAAGCCGGCGACTTCTGAGTATGCAATAGCGCATAAGGAAATTCTGTCGACTTTGACCGAACGTCGGAGAAAGCGCAACCAGTGCACAAAGGGTGAACAATCGGGGCACTTCCGGAGAAAGTGTACCATGACATCCGCAGTCAGTAGTTCGACCCAACAGGCTCGTGGGTTGAAACTATCAGCCCTGGTAAGTGAGCCCTCTCGTATGGACAAGCGGCTGAAGAACATCGAAGTGCCACCGGCCGCTTCCTCATCGAAATTACTCGCAGTACGACAGGCATCACCTCAGGTTATGGAGGTTCACACTGCTGGCGCAGAATTGGTAAGAACCTATTCTGCTTAAGGTATAACCTTACTAACCCATATCTATAAACCCTTGCGGGATGGAGGGAAAGGAATCCCAGAAGCAGCTTCTGGGATGGGTAGGTACCCCTCTCCTGCATGAACGTCCCTGATACTGACTACACCTAGGGGGTGTGCGCAAATGGATATTATGGGCCATGTGTGGTGGACTGGGCTATCTCTCCTTTGTTGGGTCTCTCGTTATTTTCTTTATTCTAGTTACACGTATTTCTTTCAGGATTTACTTAGCTGGAGTGGCAAGTCAGAGGAGATTGTTTCAGTTGAGGTTGTCTGAGGTCTTACTAGAGAAGACGCTCGACATTGCGGAAGCAATAATGCTTTACTGGAAACTGGTCCGATAGTAAACCTCTACCAACCTTGTGGATAAGGGTTATATTTGGTGGAAGTGGAATTGGTTCAGGCTAGACTTGATCGAATAAACGGCATTATTTCCAAGTATACCAGGGGAGGGTTTAGTACCCGAAATCATGCAGGCATGATAGGAAATACCCTAGCTGTTGATGAAATGAATCCCAATCCCTTGAGGTTTACCAACCCGTTGCGGCTGCTCTTGTGTCGAAAGGCAAGAGATCAAAATTAGTAAGCCAGGATGACTAAGTCCCTAAGACAAGCGGAGAAGCCGAAGTGTGCCAACTTGTCTGATCATACCAAGTCTATCCACCGGTGGGCCAAGTTAGGCAGGAGGATTGGAGCTAGACAGGTAAGCGCTGGAGTGCTCCAGCTACTAGATAGTGGAGCTGCTGGGCCAGTACTGAGTAGCCGATGGGTTAGGCCGACCCAGGCACCCTGTGTACAGCAAGAGGTACATGTGCCAATAAACGACGCAAGCAGTAATCACATTCCTGGGTTAGGTCTTGTAACGACCCAGCATACATGAGCTATGGCAAACGGAACCTATACCCATACAGGTAGCCAGGGGGCGAACTGGTAGGAACCGGCAGGCAAGTA